>JAULKJ010331406.1:0-10047 GCA_032355405.1 Rubia balearica | reverse complement strand
ACCGGCATTGTTAGTGCATGCATGTATGATCGAGAGTACCATTTCGATCGCTAGAGCCCAATTTGATTGGATTATTGTGTATTAATGTTTATGTTAGGGATGAGATACCCTAATGGAGGTGTTAAAATCATTGGTGTAACTCGACAGAATGAGCATGATAGTTTGTAGTAACTAGGGTTGTTGTGTGGCAACCATAGTCGTTTAAATTCTAGAGTCATCACGAGACGCCTACTTCTTTGACTCTATGGGCCTATGGAAAATTGTCCATAGTGTAGTGTCCGAGATGTACTTTCCTTACTCTTATACGTAACGCTTGCTACCTACACAAGGAGACTGCTCAGGCACTTGATCCTTTAAACAGGGGCACGTTAGCATTGGTAGTGAGTTTTACGGAAGAAGGGGAGTGGATACTTAGTCTATCGACACAATTTCCCTAATGACGGAGGCGGTGGTGATATCCACCATGATGTCGATGAACTTTTGTGTGACAGACATTGGGAATGGCCGACTATCACCCACACTATGAGACATAGACATGAGATAGGTTTATATGTATTATATGTGATAAAATCTAGGATCAAAGCCATTCATCAGTCATGTTACGCACATATCCCTAAGGCTAGTCTAATTTAGTTTAATCTCTCTTGTTTGTAGGATTAGCAGTTGTTAGATAAAAACCTCCCAAATATTATGTTTGTAGTATTAGCTATTCCCGACACATAATCAGAGTGACGTCCGATTATGAGTCGTGTATAGTTACCTCTCAAATTCTAGCATCTCTGTTGATGACCCCAGACTTGCCACTAGCTACTTTGTAGTAGTTGGTAGTGAGCATACAGGAGCAACATATAAATTCTATCTTTGTGAAGCGCTCCACTGGTAATTAATCTCCCAAAAGATTGGTTTGTTAACAACCCCGCAGAGTGCGGATAAATATTTTACTATAAATAGCACTTCACCCACTCATTTTGTATCTTACCTTTCCAAACTTTTCTCTTGAAGAACCGTAGTTTTCACTTTTCCATTCATTTTTTCTTCCATTTTCTTTCCATGAATTTTCTTAAGGTTTGTAGTATAGTTATTGTAAAATAAATTCTTCTCAGGGACAAGTAATTAGGGCTTCCAAAAAATTGTTGTGAGAACCTCTTTAACCCAATTTAATGGTCTTGGTTATCATTTATTTCCTATGCATTAAATGTTGATGTAGCTTCATTTATTGAAAAGAAATGTGTGGATATGAATTGTTTGTTTGATAAAATGTTAGAAGTTAAGATGAAAATGATCAATGAAACCCTATTGGTTAAATGTTTAAGGCATTATCAAACTTATTGATTCTCCGTGCATAATGTCACTAATGGGATGCCTTTAGGTGTTGATCGTCTAAGAAGGTCATTAGTGTGGTCTATGTAGAGGTTTTGAATTCGCTCTCATAGCTATACTTAAGGAGAATAGGAAGCTTACCTCCACAATGGTAGTAGCCAAGAGGTTAAAATCATATTATTGGTTTAATGATCGATAAGAGTTTTGGACATGTAAATCAATTGTGCCTAATGCTTCGTATCTTTGTGGTTAATCTATATTTTTAGTTGTTTGCATGATTAGCATATATTTCTCTACGTTTTAGTTATCTTGAATCTTAATTGTAGGAATTCAGTCTCGGTGCAATCTCACTCTAATGATAGTCGAGTTGTGCACCACGTTAGCTCACAACCTACAAAACCCTGAAGATGGAATCTCCCCAAGACTTCATTATTTCCAACTCATGTCTCGGTGGCTGGACCCACATGCCATAAGATGAAGCATACTGAAATCTGTGGGAACAAGGCTCCCGGAATGGACTAAACTGCAGATGTTGCCAATGGTGAGCCTCATGCTAGGAAAAGATGGAGATGCTATGTCTTTATGGCTCTAAACCAACAGAAGGTTCATGGCTACTCGACTGCTCAAAATAGTCATCATGGAAACAGTAACTGCTCCTGTGGAAACATCTAGAACTATTCCTAGTAGATTGATAAGGCTCCCACTAAATCTCAATCGATCACCGGTAAGGTGTTGGTGGTCTAAACTACTTCTCAACGGGGAAATATGACAAAGATTATTGCCCAACTAATGGTGGCTGCACAAACTGGGAAAGTATTGGCGGTGGCAGAATGAACTGTTAGTCCATGGGGTGAGGCTATGCTCGCTGCTACTGAATCAAATAATCATCTTTCGGAGCTTCGTCACCTTTCTCTTCCTACTCTTCCTCCTGCTCAGCATGTGGGCCTCACACTACTACCTGTACCCCCTAATCCGACAGCATGATAAGATCCTCCAGTCTAAATGTTGAGGCTAGTTTAGTCAAAATACCACTATACTCACCAACCTTGCAACATATCTTAGTGTCGGGTGCACTATATTGTCGTTCTTGCTCTCCTTCACCCACTACACTCGGGTAATGGCGGGCTAAAATTTATAAACATCAAAATATGCACAATCCACGACATAATCATCCACCTCTGTATATAGCATCCACCTGAAGCGTACAGCGATCCCTTTATAAGTCATGGAACGGGCCACATCCCGAGAGGTAACATGGTATCTTCCTACCAAACCTATTGACCCCTGGTTTGACGGTCACTAGGAACTCCAGGGTGTACCTAGTTAAGGTGGGAGGAAGACTTCTTCATGAAACCCTTCAACCCAATCCTCTTCAGGAGCTCCTTGACATGTTCGTAGAATTTGAGTTCCTTGAGTGCCCTCTCTTCTACAAACTTAGCTATAAAATGAATCGTCCCACAAGATGTCCCATTGCTCGTGATGTCTGACAAGGACCGACCTTCTGCATACATGGTATGATTATAGTAAGAATAGTATACAGCACAAAAATAACAACTAATAGCCAAAATCGTAAGAACTACCCACACTCAAAATTTTCCACAAAAATATATAATCACACTCAACCCCCTTAATAGTTCCTAAACATGCAATATCCAAAAACATCCAAAAAAATAAAATTTAAAAATTTTCTGAAAAGAGTTCGGCCGTGTACCTAAGTGAGGATCGGTGATGAAATCCGATGTATTGGTGATCGTGAAGCGTGCGGGAATCCTCCTACAGTCGATTCCAATGATCCTTTTCAATTTGAATGGAGTGAATCTTTGAATTTGAGAGAAAATTTGAATAAAGAGCATACTAGTTTTTTCGCAAATATGGGTTGAATATTTTTTAGTGCATTATGTTATAGGGTTTGTGCGTAATGGAGAGAGGAAGGATTTGGAAACATTTGGAGTGATTTTGTTAAGGATTGTAGAAGTTGTGGAGGAAATTTAGTTTAGGAGAGAATAACTAGTTCGTGTTTTCATTGTTGGGTTTGTGAAAGGGAGAGAAGAACGAGGTCATTATAAAGAGTAGCACGTTCCCTTTAATAAGTTGATCTGGGCAGCACGATCCATGCCATTTGAATGTCGTGTGTTATTCACGTGCCATGTAGCTGGCAAGACCCGTACCAGTCCAGCTCTTTCAACTTTTCGTTTCAAAATTCCTGCACCCAGAAACAAAAGCAAATCGAGCATAGTACTTTTCTAGCCAAAAATATCATCTCTAATAATCCCTAAAAACACCACCGTAAACAATACATTTTCCAAAAAATCACAAAAAATTCAAAACATACTGACTTGAAATAAAAGTAGCATTTTTTTATTGTTGTCCTCGCAACTTATTATTCATACATTTTTAAAATCTAATCACAAACTAGTCTGTGGGTCACCGGGATCACCATTCTTGACACCACCCTTGACCACGTCTATGGGCGGGTTTCCTTATTACCTTAGGCTTAATCTTCATTTTAGAATATACATACCAAACAAATTCGTTCTTCACTATGGTTGACACATTCTTATTGATTTTGGGTGCCGCATGAGGTTTAGGAGGTTGAAATTCCTTAACCTACTTCTTTCTCAGCTGCACGTTAGTGATTGCAATTGGTAGCAATGCATTCTTAATTTCACAATGAACATAAAAATTAGGCTTATCAACATGTGCATCATCAAAATTTTCATTCAACGAAGATAGAACATGTAAGGTTTCAATCATAGGTAGCACATCATCGCAATTAAAATACTAACCTTTGCTATTCCTTATCCATTTCCTCAGGTTTAGGAGGTGGCAGAATTTTAGGTCCTTGCCCACCAACCGTTTCATGTTAGTGCCCTAGCTTGAACCCATAAAAAATCATCACTAATTTCACGCATGGCATAGGTGTCATCAACATTATCATCACAATTAAAACTAAACATATGATTTCTCTCATCAATATCATCAAGAAACCATAGATCATCCGAGAACCATCACATTGAAAAAGTTCATCACATATAGATATGTCATTGCACATAAGAGAGGAATTAGGTGATCCATGCTTAGACATGTAAATCTCAAACCCCACCTTGGGAACATTATTTTCTAGGGTCAGTGTTCCCAAATGGACTTCTATCTTGGTACTTGATGTTTTGAAGAAAGAACTCCCCAATGAAATTGAGGGTGCACCACCATCGTGCAATACATCAAGGACAAAGAACTCCTCCAGGAACACTAGATTTCCTACCCTAACCATTAAATTATTAACAAATCCTCTAAGACAAGCTTGGGAATTGTTAGCTAATTGGCCAATAACCCTAGTGTCCCTAAGCTCAACTATGTCAAGCTTCTTATAAAAGATAAAATGGATAACATTAATAGATGCACCCAAGTCAATCATAGCATTCTTCACTGAATTACCTCCTAAGGTGATAGGGAATAAAAACTTTCTTAGGTCATCACACTTTTTCGGTATGTTCTTAGGAGCTAAAGTGGCTACTCACCCTATTTTCATCTGTCCTACCTTTCTAGTTAGTTTTTTCCTTCTTTTATTGCATGAATTTTTCAAAAAATTGTAATATGAGGGAATTTTCTCAATAACATCAAGAATTAGAATGCTAACCTCAACCTTCTTGAAGAGTTTACGAACTTGTTCTTCACTGGTTAAAACATTTGGCCTTCCCGGCATAGCACTAGGAAACGGTGGGAGAGGGATAACCTTTGACTCAGTCGGTGGTGGAGGTCTCCTTTGAGCACTAGCAAATGGCGGTTGGCCTTTTTTCTTTCCTTAATTTTTTCATCTTCTTTCATGATCTCCTTCTCGGCCTCGCTTACCTCCTACCCACTTCTAAACTTCAAGGCACTGACATTGCATGGATTAAACTAGGGTTGGGACGGTTGCTTGCCAGATTCCCTAGCCTCAAGTCAGATAGCCGAAGTGGAAATTTGACCAACTCACACTTCGAGGTTCTTGATACTAGAAAAGGCTCTAATTTTGAATTTCTCAATCTCTCATAGTCCACTCAATAAATGCATCGCTCTTCTTTGCTAATTGGGCTATTTCATCACGGATGTCTTCCCTGTACGACTTGTACAATGGTGCATTACTTTTGTAAATCCCTTCTCCCCTCGAGTAGGGTTAAAATAGTCCACCTCGGTTGTACCCTTGGTTTTCATCGCTTCACTGAAAGTTAGGGTGTTCGTCGTATCAGGATTGAAGTAATTTGCATAGGGGTCTAACCTATATTCACCTTGGTTCCCTTGGAACCCTTGTTTCCTCCCCCGAAAATTACCGGTTCCCACCATTGAAGTCCAAAGCCTTCACTTCCTCAGAGTGTTCAACCCTTGCGGACGTATATTGGTTGGATGATAAAAACTGCAAATGCCACACATCTTCACTTGTCGAGATCCCCCTTAATGAACTATTTCATCATGGAAGCAAGTGCTTGGACTTGTTCCTCAAGCTTATGAGAGTGAGCAGGCTCATCTAAGCCATTGCCTTAAATTATGCTATTGCGTCCTTGTTCGCTCTGGATCTATTGCACGCCACATTATCTATTATCATATCTTCATCACAAAGTCCCTCAAATATATAGTACACCAAATCACCCTCCTTGAATGGATAGTAGGGGAAACTCTCCAAAAATCTCTTGAACCACTCCAGATTCTCGTAGAGAGTCTCGTTTGCCGATTGCAAAAATATTAGAGTGAAGCTTCTTTAGACCTGCAAATTGGAAGCCGGAATGTACTTCTCTGGAAACCTCCATTTCATATCCATCCAAGAAGTGATAAAACGCGGTGGGAGGTAGTATAGCCAATCCTTGGCTACATTCCGCAACGAGAAAGGAAATGATCTCAAGTTATAGTTATCCTCCAACACCTTCGGTGGCTTCATGTTGGTGAACACTGGGTGGTTCATTTAGGTGCATACAAGGTGAAACTCCGACAAGTGCTTGTTCGGGTCTTCACTGGCCATCCCATGGAAGGTAGGTAGGCATTGGTTTATGCTGCTCTTCAACTCACAGGTTACATTTGGTGGCAAGAGCGGGAAGACTATACATAGGGGTTGATTCTTCAAGTTCGAAGCCATCAACTCCATGAGTGTCCTATTGTTTTCTTCCATCTCAACAGTCTTCTCAACAAAAAAAAGTCGCTCCTTGTGGAACCTCAACCCTAGAACCCCCTTTTTCTTATTCGACCACTTGCATTTTCCCGGAAGTAGTGTAAAGTTCTTGAGTTCGTGGTACGGGTTTATACTATAAACAAAAACAAAACCCAAGACAACACTAGAAATACAGATTAGAAGTGACTGGAATAGCTATTAAAAAGGCACAAGATAATAACCAACCAAAGCCACAAAAAAACTACACTGACTACTTTACCAACTATCAATGCAAGTTAAAAATTAAATCTTTCAACTAGCATCCCCTGCAATGGCACCAAAATTTTATCGGGGTGGCTAATGAATGAACTTTTCACGAAACAGATAAAAGTAACCCGTACAGACTGTCACTCCCCTTATTAACCTAGGTACACTCCCAAGGGGAAAACCATAGTGAACTATACATGAAAATAGACCAAGATGTATGCCAACATAGGATATTAATCATGCATTTTACAAGAATGTAAGGAACAAGTCATGCACAATATTCATAAGCATTAAAGGATACGAGGATCTTAGAATCTCACAAAATAGCTACAAAATCACAAATTTAATCCCCAAGCTAATGAACTACTCCCTAAGCATTGAACTTAATTAATCCATTGGATTTAATGCCCTTGGGAAAAACTAAAAGAATTAAACTACGAGAGAGAGTTATCCCTTTTCTCTGTCTGCCAACTCCTCGGGAAAAATAGGAGAATGAAAAACTAACTATCCAAAATTAAAACCCTAGTATACATAGGTCTCTTTATATAATAGATAGGAATTGGAATTTAAATAGGCCCAAAAAAGAAAAAACCCCCAAGCTGGACGCTAGCATAGGTGGTGCTATAGGGCACTAGCCTCTGGCTGGGCGTGTGTCCTCCGGTCTTTTGAGTGCACGAACATGCAAATTATCATGGGCTACCGGCTGGGAGTATCTTCTAAGCCTTTTAACTGCATGACCCACGTGAATTCTTACGGGTCACCAACTTAAAGCTCATTTTCACCTTCTGGGAAGCACGACCCGTGCAATACCTTGTGGGCCGAAGGCTGGGAGTTGATTCCTTTGCAAATGATAGTGCGGTCATGCAAATATTTATGCATCTTTGGAGAAGGTCTTAGGATCTTCAACATCAAGGGGCACAAGTCGTGCAATATGCCACGGTCCGTGCTGCATACTTACCTGCATGAGATCTTTCAATTCTAAGGGTCGTGCAATACACTGTGGCTGGTGCCATGACCATGACACCATCTAATTGGCGGGCATGTCCTGTGTAATACAATACGGCCGTGCCAATCTTCATCTTGTTCGATCTTTTACTCCTTTCTCTTCCTTGCCCGATTCATTCTACAACCACATTTTGACTCATGGCCTTCTATCTAATAAAATTCTTTTGAATGGCCTTCTACTATGTACTAACATTTTTGGGAATAGCCTTCTGCAATCTACGCCGATGTACTTACTAGAAATCTACAAATAAGCTCACAAAACAAGATCTAAATGCTAGTAAGAATATAACATCCATTACATCTAATAAGTCAACAAAACTAAGGATTTAGACAAGAAAACCAACAAAGGCTATCTAAACCCTTTGTAATGTAAACCCAACAAAACTGAGAAATCAACCAGCAAAAACATATTAACAAGTGAGATGATCCACCAAAATATGAATTATTTAACAAATTAAAAAAACACAACAAATGAAGCAAACCAAATCAACGTAAACTTATTTGCGACTAACCTTCCTCATGCGTGGTCTCATGCTCGCATCCGGAGCAGCCATGGTTTTATAAAACCATTTACAATCACGCAACACCCATCGCGTCTTCTCAAAGTTAGTTTTGTCAAAATGCTTCGACCCCTTTTCTTCCCCTTGTAAAACCAAGCCATCAACATTCTTAAAAATCTGAGTGATTAGACTCCCATACGGAGGTGTATCAACACCTTCTTCGATGTTGCAAAATGAAACATATGCCTAATTATAGCCGCTTTGGGATTGATTTTTCTACCCTCAATTATCAAATAAAATAACATAAAGGTTGTGTAATTAGTCTCACTAAAGTGTCCGCCCGAGGGAACCAAACTCCTATTTATGATCTCATACGTGATACAGTTATCTATACTCAAAAGGGTTGGATCAAACGTCATGGGTTTCCTTAAATCCAATCTATCCCGGTGGAAGTGCCTCTCACTAAACTCTACGGGGTAAATTTAGGGGCAAACAACTTCTAGTTGCCATTTCTCCCAATGGTAGCAATCATCTAACGGACCATCGAGATACTCCAGGAAAACAAATTCAGGGTTTTTATCCTGGCAATCTAATAGCTTATTAATAATCCATTGGCTAATCGAGATCTCAATTCCTCCAACCCTAGTACTACAATCCTCATTCCCTAATTCCCTCGTATTAGCATAAAATTGGTAAGTGAAATCAAAATATGATTTTTCATCACTCAAAAGAAAAAAATTCAACATGTTTTTCACTAAATGGTTTGAGGGGATCGGCCAACCCTATAGATAGGTACTCACTAAAGTCCACAAGATATGAATCTAACAAATTTCCCTTCTTACGTAATGCCTCATATCTATTTTGAGAAAATGTAGAGACGAACCTTTTGTCATAAAAGTCGACATTGTTGCCGGTTGAAAAATATCCCATTTTTCCACAGCTTGAACCTCCCCTAGCCATGAAAAAATATAGGTTGGCTTGAGAAGAAGTGAGAAAACGAGGGTTCTTTACAAGTTTGTAAGAATTCTAGGTTTTATGGATTTACTAGTAATTGCTGAACTTTGATCTGAAACCCTATTTTTTATATAATTCTGAATTTCCAATTTCGGAAAGACCATTTCACCTCTATACATTATGGAGATTATTGATTTCAGAGTTCGGAAAGTAATTTAAGTGGGAGAAAATTCTTTGAATTTTACCGGGGTGCTCCGAAAATAGGGGACGTGCTCGGAAACTTATTTTCCGAGCTCAGAAAGGTCATCGGACATACATGTTTGAATAAGAAAAAATCACTTCCGAGTTCGTCAATATGTCAGGCCAATAAATACAATGGCAAGAGACATTTCCGAAAAAAACTTTGGAAGTTGGAGGCTCAATTCGGAGCACAAAGTACGGTTTCACAAATTTAAAGCCTTAAAAAAAGACAACATTGTCAATGGAATAAGACAACAATGCCAGTTCACCTTAAAATCCAAAACCTTGAAAAAGAATCCATCACACTTTAAAAAAATTGTTATCTTTCATATCATACACTTCAATCCAATGAATCTGACACACTTCAAACACATTCTTATGTTTCATCCAATACACTTTCAAAAACATCATTCAAACACATTGATTTTTAAATATACAAAAAAAAACCAAACTTTCCAAATTTCATCTCATATATTCTACCCAACCATTTTATCATTGATAGAGTCCACCCCCTCTTCTAGGGCCCCGGTGTTTTCTTCAATGGTTTGACCCATTTCCATCATCCCAGCCACGATCACTGATGTGCACCATATAACATGCGTTAGCCGATGCATTTTGACACATTTATTATTATATATTGTTTGG
>JAULKJ010331386.1:0-10048 GCA_032355405.1 Rubia balearica | reverse complement strand
GCTAGACGTTTATAGAGAAACCTTGTAAGTGTACCCTGCGGGCTAGACGCTTATAAGTCGAGTTGAGTGTACCCTGCAGGCTAGACGCTGCGATTCGTGCATTTATTTGAGTGGTGTGAGATTCTCAAATAAATAAAGATTCAATTTTCCGCAATCCAGAGTTTTCGCAAGGAGATTCATATCAGTATATAGCTAAAAAAACTCGTATTTAGGGACAGCGCCAACTTCCTTATATCGAACTACAAAAACTACAATGATAACAATGGCGTTAGGATGAAGCTGAGATAGACTGACCTCGAACTCTTCCATTAGGTCAGGTAAGAGGATGGGAAAAGGAAAACTTATCCCTATCTAAGGTGCTAGCTAGAGGTAGTCAATCTCCATGTGGGTAGAGTAGTAGGTGACTCATCCTGTTCGAGGGCCCTAAATCTAGCTTCTAAAGGAATCCTTTGGTAAGAGGGAACCTCCTTGGTAATATTTTTCACGCTATTAGGCATTATGCATGCCTCTTCCGAACTATGGCCTACCCTACCCAGCGAAGACCCACGAGATTGACATTTTTGGACATCAAATTTCCACTTTAAGGAAACATAAGAAATAACCCTTGACCTCTCACCCCTAGGGGGTTCTACCGGTTTGGGTCACTATTCGATAGCCCCATCGAAACCTTTCCCAGTCTAGAGGATACGTCCCCAGCCAACCTATTGAGGCATAGAATTCATAAAACTCGTCGGGATCTGAAATATCACTAACCAAATAACCAGAATCTAGAGAAATCTTGCCGGAAGAATGTGATAAAACATTATCCGAAAAGGTTCTCTCCGATGAATTCTCTCCCACCCTAGCGTTACTCTCGGAACTCATAGTGGGAGGAGATTGAGGGGAGAATGGAGGAACTTCAAAATCTAGATGGGAGCTAGGAGAAGAAGATGAGTCATCCTTGGGTCTCCTTACTAGGTAAGGAAAAGAATTAGCTCATAGACAAGGAATATTAGGGTTTAGGTATTATAAATACAAAATTATGTCATTTATTTCATTCATTCTATTTCTATTCACTATTACTTGGCTTGGAGGACAAGATTGACTTTGACATCAGAGAGTTTCCCATGGTACACTCCAGGGGCTTGTTTTCCCTTGCAGATTGCAGATTAAGATCGAGGGATCGAGAGTGGGCTTGGATCTGTTCGCAGATGCATCATTGTCATTTTTAATAATTCCGGCCACAGTTTGGTTGTCACGGTTAGATTGACACTTTAGACCAAAACAACGGGTTAGGTTTGCACTTTCAGATTTTACAAGATTATAACACTTTTAACCAAAACGTAGGGTTAAATATGCATTTTTCTCATTCTAATTCAACCCCGTCTTTCCTAGGCATATGGAAAGACAGTTGTTCCCAACACTTTGCCTATATATATAAAGTTTAAAATAAGATAAAAATAATTTTCATATACTATATTATTCGAATATGTTTTGATAGAGAGTTAATGAAAAATAAATACAATATTTTTTGTATAATTTAATGATAAAATATTGCAACACATCATATTGAAGTTTGAATTACGATACTTGTATATATTGGAGACCAAAGTTTCATCAATTTTTGTAATGAATGTTTCATCGATCTTCGCACATAAACACAATAATAATTCGTCACGTGGATTCTATATTAACGATGACACTCTTTGCATAGGATATGCACAGACATCACCTCTCTTAAGCCAAAGATCACCTAAAACTTGCAAACTTTGATTCCGTTCTTAATTTAGAAACGGATTATACGGTTTCGGGTCACTCCCATTAATAGTTTGGATCCAACCAAACCGTACCCAGATCCATACAGCTGGCTTCTAATTTGACCAACTAAAGAGACACACAGACGAATATTATAATTTAGAGTGAACTGCGTTTTTAACCTATAAGTTGTTTGAAAGTGCAGAAATTACCTTGTAAAATCTGAAAGTGACAAATTAACCCTGGAAACCAAATTTTGGATGGAAATGACCATTACACCCTTTGGAAAAAAAATAAAATTTCAGAAAAAATGAAAAGTCGAAATTACCCTCCCGGTCAACGCCGGACAATGGTGGTCAACGCCGATACGCTTCCCGAGGTGGGCCCGCAGAGTGCGGGCGGGACACTTCCCGAGGCGCAATCCTGTACCCATCCCGAGGTGTCCCGCCCCGCACGTTTCCCGAGGTGTCCCGCAGAGTTCCCCGTCCGGAACGCAACCCGAGGCGCAGTCTGCACGCATCCGAGGTGGCTAGCTGAGCCCCCATCCGGCACGCATCCCCGATGTGTCCCGCCGCACGCTTCCTGATGTGTCCCGCAAGTGCCCCCCTGTCCGGTACGCTTCCCGAGGTACAGTCCGACACGCTTTCCGAGGTGTCCCCCCCGGTACACTTCCCGAGGCACAGTCCGACACGTTTCCCGAGGTGTCCTGTGACACACGGGCGGCACACTTCCCAAGGCACAGTCGGCACGCTTCCCAGGGTGTCCCGAGCCACGTGGCAGCACGCTCCCCCGAGGCACAATCAGCACACTTCCCGAGGTGTCCCGCAGCATGCGGACAACACGTTTCCCGAGGTGGCCCCCAGAGCCCCCCATCCGGCACGCTTCCCCAATTGACCGACGTTGACCGGTTGGGTGATTTCGTCTTTTATATTTTCTGAAATTTTCTTTTTTGCTCAAAGGGGTGTAATAGTCATTTCCGGTTAAATTGACACTTTTGATCAAAACATAGGGTTGATTTTGCACTTTCAGATTTTACAAGGTTATTCCTGCACTTTCTTAATCTTATAGGGTTATTTTTTAGCTTTTCCCTAGTTAATATATGTCCATATTATGTATCAAGTCATCTATTGGCAACTTGATAAGATGATCAACTAGATTTGTTAGTACAGACATGCCTCCTGGAGAAATCCTCCTTGTTTGGGCGGTACAAAGTTGAAATGATCTTTCACTACTTTTCAAAATAAGTCACCTTTTATAACACATGCTATGTAATTCCTCTGTTTCAATATTATATATTATTGGTATTATAAGTTTAGCATAATTCTTCTTAAAATGTGAAATGATCGAAGAAAATTTTATTGAATTTAAATAAAATTAAAATAACCAAATGGAATTAATCTAGACTTTACAAAAGTTGAAAAGTGTTTATAATGAAGATTGGTTTCTTTCTCCAAATTCATTCACTTGTGAGGACGAAGACTGGAGCAAACCTGATTTATTTTAGAGAGGATAAAAGTTGATATATTCACTTGGCCTTGTCAAGTTGGAGCTTCCTGGCCGTTTAAGGCACGATTAGTTAATATCTGTCCATATATTATGTATGAAGTCATCTATTGGCAACTTGACATTTTTCGAGATAATCATTTCACAGTTGTTTTTTTGACCTTCATAACTGCTATTTTACCTTGATTCAACTTCCTCATTCCATTTTAAAGGTTATTTGAATAAGGGATTACCAGCATCCACAAATCTCTCTCAATTAATCTCACCATTTCTCTTTCTCCACTCAACAAGTAAGTTTCTCCTTCTTCTTCACTCTTACTTTCACACATCTTTACCATTATGGATAATGGCTCTTCTGCTTCAGGTAAGAATTTTTATGAGAGGGGGTTAATCAACGAATTTTGGGAGGAGGAAGGGCAAGTTCACTCGTCGGGTACAGTTATAATCATTTCACATTTGTTTTTCAAGGTAATCATTTTCACAGCTGTCTGATTTATTTTAGAGGTGATAAAAATTGATATAATCACTTGGGCTTGTCAAGTTGGAGCTTCCTGGCCGTTTAAGGCACAATTAGTTAATATTTATCCATATATTATGTATCAAGTCATCTCTTGGGCATATATGCTATAACCCGGATGAATTTTTTATTACATACATGCCTCCTGGAGAAATCTTCCTTGTTTGGGCGCCCAACAAAGGGAAAGGTCCTCTAAGGATTAATAATGACGTCGTTAAGAGATTATTTGATGTGAAGTATGTAACAGGTTGTGATGATAACATAATTTCACTGGGCAAGTTATGTTCGCGGGGGTGCAGGTTCACAAGGTAAGATGATCATCAAAGGAGTGAGAAGTGATCATAACCTCTCTTTATATATATATATATATATATATATATATATGTTGGAGGTTTGAGCAATGGGTCTTGCAACAAACTTGACATTCAAAGGATGAATTGAACCTAAAGAAGAAGATGCAATTCACATGTGTTGAAGATGTTGTATTTGAGACTTTGAGTCGAGGGAGGACTTGTTAGGTATACTTCTCAAAGTCCAAATATAATGAAAATGAAGTTAGAGGTCTTTATTCTAGATGGGCTAGGAGAGTTAGGCCCAATAGAATTAGACCTAGGGTTATGGTATAAATATCTCATATTTGTGTTATAGCCTCCATGTGTGAGTGATAGAAAATTTGAGGTTGATTAGAGAGAATATAATTAATTGAGTGTGGAGAGACATTGTGTGTTGCGAGATGGAACATATATTGTAAACTCTTTCTATTTTCTAGTGGATTGGAATCATTTGATTCCTGTGATTTTTCTCGGTTTGGGTTTCTACGTAAAATTTGTGTGTTTATTTTTTTAATTATTGATTGTGTCTTTTCTGGGAGTAAATGAGGGATTTTAATCTTGACAAGGTGATGGTAGAGGTTAAAATCCCCAACAATATGAAGTGGGACGGAGGGAGTATTTGGGTAAACTCACACACCTATTTGATTAGAAACATTACATATTTTGAGTTTTCTTTTAAGAAAACATATTTACTCTAAATATATAATGTTTATAATCAAAACTCAAATGTTTCACTTGTAGTTACTGTAGAGTATAAACCCCGTAACTTCATATTATTCTAACTAAATCTCGTCTTTCCATATGCCTATGGAAAGATGGTTTTTCCCAAAACTATTTAAAAAAGGAAAAGACATATTCTTGGGAAGACCATTTTCCCATAGGTATATGAAAAGACGATGTTTAATTAGAATAATATGAAATTAGGGGTTTATACTTTGTAGTAAGTGCAAGCGAAACATTTGAGTTTTGGTTAAAAACATTATATGTTCAGAGTAAAACATATAGAGTTATATGTTACTTATTTGTATTTTTCAGTTACTTTTCTTTTTTCGACTCTTCTCTCTAATATGTAATTTTTTAATATCTTCTTAAACTGCTTAGTATAAAAAGTTATAACTTTACTTTGAAACATAGATATTAAATAATAAAATTTAATTAAATTTGAGTTGATGGAAGGTAAAAGGAAAGAAAGCTGAGGTTTTTAAAAAAAAAAATCTAAAATAGGAGCATGAGTTTACCCAAATACCTTATAACCCAAATTCAACCTCTTTTAATTGCTTTGAAACCCCGAATTTTTAGCCTTTTAACTTAAAAGGATTTTTACACTTCTGACCCTAACTTTAGGTTGAAAGTGCCAATATAACCATGCAAAATAAGAAAGTGTCAAAATAACCCTAACTCTATGACAAAATGTGCAATTATAACCTTTTGTCTATTTCTGGCGTTGATTTAAGTTATTAGTCGTTGACCAAACTAAATGACGAAAATACCTTGCCCCATAAGCTGAATTTCCATTATACCCTTTTCTTCTTCTTCAATACCCACTCTTACCCCAACCACCGCCCGCCTCCACCCGCCACCAAATGCCACCACACCTCTTTGTTTTCCGCCACTACCCATTTTTCTTCTGCTACCACCCATTCTTCTCTCCAATACCACCTCCCACCACCAACCCTTCTTCTCTCCACCACCTCCCGCCTCCACCTCTTCTTCTTTCCCTCGCGAGATCTAGCTGCCTAGTCCACCGCTGGGACCCAGCATTACTCGACCACCGCAGCCCGATCCATTGTTACTTGACCACCTCTCGACCACCACCATCCGACAACCATAATTCAATCGCCACTATGGCCGACAAATCTTGCAAATTGGCAAACATATTCACAGCAAATTCGGGCGACGAATACACCACAACTTTGATTGGAAAAGAAGTAGATACATGTGGTGGACTGTATTTTGGGCTGCGGGTTTGACTGACCGACAGGAGGTGGTGGAGAGAAGAAGTGGTGGATTGTTGGCAAGTGGTGATGGAGAGAAGAAGGGGAGGTGGCGGTGGAGAGAAGAAGGGGTGGTGGCAGAGGGAAGAATCACTGGAGGTGTAGGTGCAACGCTGGTTTGCCAGAGGTGGAGCTGGATGCTGCAGGTGAAAGAAGAAAAGAAGATGACTGAAGAACAAAGAAGAAGAAATTTTTTCTCTTTTTAATTTTTTTTAATTTAGGGGTAAAATCGTCATTTCCTTTTTCCGTCCAAATCTCTCGTTGGTAATTGAATCCAACGGCGCCCAGGGTTAGATTGACACATACATCATAAAGTTAGTATTATTTTGACACTTTCTCATTTTGTAGGGTTTTATATATGGACACTTTGAGTATAAAGTTAGGGTCATTTCATCACTTAACTCTAATTGCATTTCCATCCATAGTATTTATTAAAAGCCGTCATTTTTATCACATGTCACTTGCATAGTTTTCCACATCAGCTCTATAAAAAATTAAAAATGTAATTATTAATTAACCAAATCCCATTTAATTTGAATTTCATCTTTTCACTTCACCATGCAAGTCTCATTAATAATATTCTCTTAAAATAATGAAACTTTTCATTTCTCTCCCCACTTTTCTTCCCCTCTTTTCCATACTACTTCATTACGATTTGTAAAGTTTTCCATTTTCAGATTCAGATCTTTGTACATATATCACAATTATATGTATTTTTCTTTCATTCATTTAAGTCCCAGACACCTTAATATAATCACCCTCACCCGCACTAGGCAGTTTTATTTTTGAAAAAATTATATGATTAATTAGATAATTTTAATGTGAATAAAAATATTTTGTCAAAACCAGCTAAATTATTTTAACAAAATATTTATTCAAACTATAATAGAAACATAGAACATAATAGAACATATTATGAACTAATATAAATCTGGCCATCGGCCCAGGAATTATCTAGTAACTTATAACTTATGAAAATACCTCAAGAGTCGGACTTTTGTTTTTAAAAGACTAAATTGGTTTTTTGGTCCCCAACATAACATCTTTTGGTCTCCGAGAGCAAAACTACGTTTTCTAGTACCCACAAATTCAAAGTGAAATTTTTGGTCCCAAAAACCAGATTTTGGGTGGTTTTCACATTACTCTCTTTCAACTCTAGAGCAAACTCCTAGAATTATACCTTTTGTGTCATGTGTTGTGAATTAAAATTTCAGTTTTAATTATATAGTTTCGAGCTCGTAATCGAGCTTATGAGCTCAAACTCGAGCTCGGTTACCAGTTACGAGCCGAACACGAGCCGATCTCGAGCTTTGCTAATTTTAACAGAGCCTAGTTTGAACACAAAAATTAGGCTCGAGTCGATCTCGAGCCGAGCTTGAACATAGTTATTTTTAATCAAGCCGAGCTCGAGCTTGGGGGTGGTTGGGCTCGGATCGGTTCGATCTCACCTCTAGTTAAGGGTATTTTTGTAATTTCACTTACTAAAAAATCTAAAATAAAAATTCTCCCAACCCTTTGATTTCTGATCGCCGGTTCTACTTGCCGATTTTCCAGTTTACCCGATCATCGGTTTACCTGCTCGCGAGAGACGGGTGGGCTGGGATGGGTGGAGGCGAGGAGGAGGGGGTTTTCATATGCCCAGAAAAATGTCGTCCGATTCGAAGAGAAAAATGATTCAACGAGGGGGAGGGGCGAGAAGGCAACGACGAAAGGGTTGTCAAACTAGAAGAGGGGCCATCGCCGCACCGCCGTCAAATCAATTCAAAGACGAGGGCGAGGGCGAAGAATCAATTGGCACCGTCTTCTCCGGTGCTTTCCGCCATTGATCCGTCGTCGTTGCTGGCGCATGTTTACACGAGCGTATGGTCTCTTCTTAGAAGCGAGTGGATCAGACGCACCTGACGTATGATCTTCTTCATCGTCTTCTTCATATCACCTTCTTCATAAACGTCGTCGCCTCGCCTCGCTGTCGCAGGAGCCTCACAAACCCTGTTGCATTCTTTGTCACCTCGCTCCGCTGCGGATTGGTGTGAATGCGACGTCCTCCACCCCATAAGCTCCGCCTCTCTTCGATCTCGCCGAGCGCGGTGAATGTCGATCAGGGCGGGGGAAGAAGAAGAATCGCCAGTTGCAGAGAGATTGTAGTGCGATTGTAGTGTAGGTGGTTGTCGCTGACCATGAGGGGAAGACGCCGATAAGAACGCCGATAAAAAATAAATGAAAAAGAAATATTTTTTACTTTTGATTTTTTTTATTAAGTGAAATTACAAAAATACCCCTAACCATATTGGAAATAATGTTGGTTTACCTGAAAACCACCCGACATCTAGTTTTATGGACCAAAAATTTCACTTTGAATTTATGGGGTACTAAAAAAATGTGGTTTTGTTCTCGGGACCAAGAGATGGTAAAAGATGCAATGTTGGGGACAAAAAACAATTTAGTCTTTTAAAAAAGAGATGACCTCCTATGAGGCAGGCTAAACTTTAGACAGGGGGCTTTATGCAATTTTAGCTATATTTTAGCTCCAATGACTTATCTCTAATAATTTTACAGGAACCTATCGCTAATATTTTTTCAGGAGCTTTTTTGTCCAATTTTCCATCATTTTACCGCCATCTGCAGTTTGCAGAAATTTTTTAAAACTTGAAAAATAATTAAAAAATAATTTTAAAATACAAATAATTAATATGATCATCGAACTGAAAATTATAAATATCAGCAAAAAATAGCAGCAAAAACTATATAAAAAATTAACTTAAGCAGCAAACATTATATATAAAATAAAATAAAAATCAACAAAAAATTGGAAAAAAACCGTCGACTACAACTAACAAAAAATAAACTGAAAAAAACATCAACAAAGTTCAAACTATCATTTTTTTAAATAAACTATAAACATCAACTTATATCACCCAAAAGCTAAAAACATCAATTATTATCATCTAAACTTCACCCAATAAATGAAAAACGTTAATATAAGAAAAAAACACTACAAAATATCAACCTATGTCAACCAAAACTACAAACATCACTCTTATCACCTAAAACTCACCGAGAAAATGAAAAATATCAACATGAGAGAAAAAATACATCCCACCCATATAACCCAAAAAACTACAAAATATCGACTCATATCAACTAAAACTCACTTGGAAAATGAAAAAATCAACATGAGAGGAAAAAAAATCAACAAAAAAACTATGGTACCTCAAGAGAATAAATGATTCACTCAAAATATCATAAAACGTCATCAATTTCTTTTTAAAAATTAACTGCAAATATCAAACTATATCACCCAAAAACTACAAATATCAACTCATAACACCTGCTCTTCCGAAAAATGGAAAACATCAACATAAGATAAAAAGCACTACAAACCTCAACTCCTATTATCAAAACCTTAGCCGGAAAATGAAAAACATCAAAATGAGAAGAAAAAAAACTACAAATATCAACCTATATCACCCAAAAGGTTACAAACATCAACTCCTAACACCTGAACCTCACCCGAAAATGAAAAATATCACCATGAGAAAATAAATTTAAAAACTACAAATATCAATCCATATCACACAAAAACTGCAAAACATCAACTCATATCAATTAAATCTCACCTGAATAATGAAAAATCAACATAAGAGAAAACAAAACTACAAAGCTCAACAAAAAAGTTACGGTACCTCAACAACATAAATTCTTTAAAAAAGGAACTTGGTGGGATTTGAACCTGGGTCTATAACATCAAAGACTAAAGCACTAACCAATACACCAATGAACATCTACTGATCATGTATTCATGTCAAATAATATTAAATTTCAGTATGTAAAGCAGGAACATAAACAAAGGTCAGAGTAAGATACAAACACTAGACCTATACCTCAACAACTAGGGTACTAACCACTACACCAAGGAACATTTATTGATCATATACTCAATCAAGTAAATAATAAATCTCAGCAAGTAT
>JAULKJ010331366.1:0-10048 GCA_032355405.1 Rubia balearica | reverse complement strand
CTTGAAATAGAACTGATTGCACAAGTGACTACTCTCATTGTTCAGTATTATTATGAGAGTTTTGTTGACAAAAATCCTTGCATGACATCAAGCCAAAAAAAGTAATAAATGGGTAATGGAACTTTTACAAGGCCATCTGATCTAATTCTACAATGAATTTAGAATGTATAAAGAGGTATTTTATTGTTATATCATGACCTGGAGACTGAATATTGTATCTTGGGTTCAAATAAATAAATCATACTGAAATTGTGAAATTAGTGCTTCGTATTTTAGGCCGTGGGTATGTATTTAGAGGAGTAGCTGAGCGGTTTCAACATTCTAAAGAAACCAATAGTATATATTTGAAGAAGCAATAAACTTATTGTGTTCCCATGGGGATAAAATTATCAAACCGTTAGATCCATAGTTTAGGAACGTTCCTCCGGAGATACTTACAAATAAGAAATACATGCTATACTTTAAGGTGATTTTAATATTTTTGTTATCTTTGTTGTTATTATAAAAATCATTTTAAATATTTATATTAATACATATATTTTCTTTACTTTTAGGATTGTATAGGTGCTATTCATGGAGTGCGTTTTCCCGCTTTGATATCTCCTCAGCATCAAGTACCATATATTAATAGAAAAGGAGATCCAACCTAAAATGTTAATGCGATGTGTGATTTTAATATGCATTTTACATTTGTATGTGCTGGTTGGGAAAGATATGCTCATGACACAAGGGTGTTTCAACCTGCTCTTTGAAATCCAAATTCAAATTTTCCCCGACCTCCACCGGGTACACATTTAATTTTTAGTCTTATAATTATAATGAATTGTGTGATGAAGTTGTGATGTATTCTACATTCTATTCAACAGGAAAGTATTATGTTGTTGATACGGGATATCCACAGTAATAGATTTTTAGGACCTTTAAAGGGACTAAAACAACATTTTCAACAGTATAGAGGGCGAGAGCCTGCAAATGAGAAATAATTATTCAATCAAAAATATTCTTCTCTTAGGGGCATTATCGAACGCACATTTGGGGCATGGAAAAAGAAATGACATATTCTGAGAAATATGGAAGGTTAATCGTTTGTAAAACAAGTGAAGATTGTCATTGCAACCATGACTCTTCATAATTATATTCGCAAATATTACTATTATGATATACATTTTGACATTAATGAAGATTCAATTAACATATCTGGTGATGGGATGGATGGGAGTGATGCATAAGAAGCGAATAATGGTCATGGGTCACAAGAAATAGATGTATTAAGATATAATATTGCTCAAAGTTTAATGATATTTCGTCTTAGTAGTCATGCTTAAGATAATTTTATCTAAGTAAATTTGAGCATGACATTTTATTGTTATAACAATTGCAGAATGCTCTGTAACTGTCTCTAGTTTTATACAGTGGTTTCTTCTCCTAGCTTACTTGCAAGAAGGAGTTGGCTGGCCTGCATATTCTGTTTGATCATGTCATTATTCTCCAATATTTTGCACCATTGACCACTTTCACTGAAAATGCTCAATTTAAATGTTGTATTGTAGCTAATGTGGTCCTTGAGGGACTAATACTTTCTCTTCCTTTAAATGGAGTGGTATTTGTAAGGTGGTATTTGTAAGGTTGGGTGTAGAATGCATTTTAAAGCAGATTTATTAAAGAATGGTGCCTTTGTTTGTATCATTTTCTTCTGTGAAATTTAATCACATTGTTGTTTATGATTGCATCCTTTTCTATTGTCATGTCTAAGAAATATATTATTGGAATTGTAATAGAGATTTTAAGAATAGATATGTTGTTTGCAGTATGTTGCATTTATTTAATTAATATATCAATATATGTTGTAAGCAGTATATTGCATTTTATTGATCAATATCTTATGATGCGTTGTTAGCAGTATAGCAAGAGATGAGAGATTAGGAAATTAAAACACAAGTCTAAAATAGTCAATTTTCAAATTAAAAACACTTTCATTTCTAAATTTACCAAACACTTCAACTACTTTTAACACTGAAAAAGAACTTATAATCCAATTTACCAAACACTAAAAGTGTTTCTTTTTTGTTGCTTATTCTCACAGATAAGCAAAAGCCAACTTTGCTTACAAGCCCAGCCCTGCCAAACACACCCAAAGTCTAATTCGGGAGCAAAAGTAAATGATGCTGGAATGCAGAAGGCTCAGTTGATAGCAAAGAAGATCAACTTGCAAGGGATGCATGATGCTGAATTGCAGGTTCCACGGGCAGTGGCAAATGACATAGGGGTACATGAAGTTAGCAGCACAACTGGAAGCTATGAATGCAACTCATGATACACCAGTATCACAACAGCAGGGTGCTCAAAAATATGCAGGACGAGGGCAAATCAGGGAGGACTTGGTGAGGGGAAAATATGTAGTGGTTATATCAACATCAGATGAAGATCAACAAAATGAACGAGAGTCTTACACCAGGAAAAGTATGAACCAAAAGAAAAGGAACAAGGGGGGAAAGAAGAAGAAGCCACTTTCTCCAACAATGATTTCTTAAGAAGAGAATGACAGTTGTGCAGTACAAGAAGTTGTCATCACTCATAAGAGAAATTAAAAAAGGTAAAGAAAAGTTGCTGGCTTGAGATAAAGGAAAAGAGCAGAAGGATCATAGCCATGTTAGGGTACAGTGATTCAACAGAACTTGAATCCTGCACCAACTGCTTACAAGTGGAAGACTGAGAAGGAGGATATGAGGAGCATATCAGAACATGTTCAGTACAAGGAAGAAAAGATGAAGGAAGTGGAGGAGGCCAGGAAAAAATCTCACATAATCAAAGAAATGTGCAGGAATGTCGATGGAAACCAATATCCACCCCCATGAAAAAGAATCAAGGTGTTTTACTTTTATGCAGGGGCAACTTTTAGTGAAAGAACTCAGAACAGCACATGAAATAAAGATGAATCTAAAAGTAGTACCACGCAAAGATAGAAAAAAAGAGGAAGAGAAAAATTGCTAAGCCAAATTAGCTCCCATAGTAGCCATGAGGACATTATTTTGGAACTGTAGGGGCTTCCCAAATGCCCCTATAGGAAAGTTGGTCAACCGACTGAATAAACTATAGGGGATTCGCAACAAGGGTCTCCCCAAGCCTGCCTTATTTCTCTGACTGACGTCAGTCACAATATATGCTGACGTTGGCCCAAAAGAAATTGCAGCAATGGTCTCTCTTTATCTTCCTTCTTGCTTGGATCAACGTCGATCACAATAACTGCCGACGTTGGTCCAAAATCAAGGTAAAAATTACTTTTTACCCCAGTTTCAAACCGAGGTAAAAATGCAATTTTCACTATGCCAGTATTCACCTCAGTTAATTTGGGACTAAAAACCTGGTAAAAAGTCCTGTATGACTGAGGTAAAAGATCGCGTTTCTTGTTGTGAAAGTACTATCTTCGTTTAATTGGATTTGACACCATAGACTTAGTTGTTTGGATTTGGGTGAATGAAATAAATGGATGAAATTGATTTTAGAAAGGAAAAAAGTAGAAAGATTGGATGAAATCAAACGCATCTTGCAAAAAACTAAAAAAGTGTACCAAACCTATAGAAATAAGTCAAAGTGCATCAAATCAACAAAACAGGGGAGTACAAACCGGAAATAACGTAACTTAATATTATAATCCCAGTACTAACACATAACATACTCCCTCTTAGGGTTGTAAACGAGTTGAGCCGAGATCGAACAACCTTTGTTTGAGTTTGAGCTCATTTAAAATTTCTCGAGCTCGAGTTCAACCGAACCTATAAAATTTTGGCTCGAGTACAAGTTAAGGTGAAATTAATTTTTTTGAAATCGAACCCGAGTCATAGGAGAGTATATTTTTATTTATTTTTTAATTATATATTATAATATAATATTTTTAATAAATATTATATTTAATAAATATTATATTGAGTCGATAAGCTCAACAAAGTTAATGAACACTATTAGTTGAGATCGAGTTCGAGCTCGAATAATGTTCGAGTTTGACTTGAGCTCGGTCAAATTGGAATTCGAGATGAGTTTTGACCAAGTTTTTCGAAAATATTTTGCAAACAATTTAGTTTGTTTACACCCCTACTCCTTTTGGTAATTTTATATCGTCACCTAGTAAGGTGGATTTTTTTTTGAAACAAGTATAATTAGTGGTGGAGATTGTATTTAGAGAAGAAAAAGTAAATTGAATGAATGAAATCTATAAGTATAACTGAAAGGGAAACATTTTTGCCAAGTATTAATTTATTAAATAAATATATTACTATCTAGTTTTCAATGTATTTCTTGAAAAGTGTAAAGTTATTTACCTATTACTCCCTCCGTTCATTTTTCATTGGCACATTTTCCTTTTATGTGTGTTTTTTTATTTTGTCACTTTCTACTTGTAGTATTTTTTAAGGTAATTTAAACCATATATTATACTTTTGCTTTTTCTAACTCAATTTGCACCACAAAATTGGTATCTTCTTAATAATTGTGTCAAAATTTGAAGTGCTAATGTTAGATGAACAAAGGGAGTATTAAACTTTGTGGGCCATAGCTTAAGAAGGAACTGTGAAAGATTAAACTAGATTCCCACTTGGAAAGATTTAACAGTTTAGGAGATTTCTCCAACATATTTAACAAGCAATTCATTGATTAACAATATTATGCAGCCACGCAGTGAGCTCAAGATGAACTATTCTTGCGTCTTTTACTAAACAAGAATAGTGCGCACACAAGTCAAAACGGTTGGTGCCTTCGTTAATTCTACTATTAGTCAAAATTGTTGTTTGTTACTTCTTGAGCAATTATTTAGAGTTGAAATGTTTCAACTGAATGCTAAATTAAGGTATTGTTCAAAATATTTTTTCGTTACTTCTTAATCAATTATTTGCAATTTCATGCTTCAATTGAACACTAAATTAGAGTATTTAAGTTGCAATGCTTCAATAGAATGCTAAATGAGCGGTTAGATTTGTAAAATTAGTGTCTAATATAAGTCAATCTCTCTGTTATGTACTTCTTAAGCAATCATACAGAGTTGCAATGCTTCAATGGAACGCAATGCTAAATTAGTGTTTGGATTAGTAGAATTCAAGGATTATTTGGAGTTTGGATTTAAAAATTTTGTGATTTATTTGAAGTTGCAATGCTTCAATGGAATGTTAAAATAACGTTTGGATTTGGCGCTAAATTAGTATTGTGATTTGGACAACGCTGAATTAGCTTTTGGATTTGGACAATTTTGGATTATAAGCTATTCTAGTCAAATAAAATAAAATATTTAATAACTACAATCACTTACTTTAAATCGTGCACCACACAGGTTGAAAATACTTATTTATTCGAATAATATGAAGATGTAGTATAATTTTTAAATAGTTTATAGAATTATAACTATGAGAACATGTCCTCACATACTTTTTGTATTTCCTTTTAAAAGAGATAATTCTATAACAACTGTTAAATAATTCATCCATTCATTATCAACTGACATTTCTTATTTTTATCATTATATTTTTTTATAAAGTAAAGTATTTTAATACAACAATCAATACTTTTCTAAGTAAAATTATTATGTATCGACAAAGATTGAGTCGATTTTCTTTCATTCATTGTATTATAATATTAATAAATATATTAATTTAATATAAATTCAGAATTCTCATAAAGATATAACAACTGTTACCTATTTAAATTATAAATTCTATTATATCTTATATTTCATTCATAATCTGTGGATCAGCACGGGAGGTATCTAGTTAATCTAGTACTCTCTATGTTTCTCTATTAGTGGCACCTCACTTTAGATGTTAGAATTTAGGAGATGTTATATGAGTGGTGAAATTGAGTTGAAAGAACAATAAGTAAAATAAGTGAATGCAATAACCTTAAAATTGCTATAATTAAAAGAGATGGTCCATTGTGAGGCAGCCTAAGCTTTAGGACGGGGCTTTTATGCAATTCTAGCTATATTCTAGCTCCAGGGACCTAACTCTAATAATTCTACAGAGACCTATCTCTAATAATTTACAGGGACCTATTGCTAATTTTTTTTTTGGGTTTTTTTGTCCATTTTTTCCTCATCCGCAACTTGCAAAATTTTAAAAAAATAAAAAAATATTTTTAAAATGTAAATAATTAATATTATCATTGAACTGAAAATTATAAACATCAACAAAAATAGCAGAACATCAACAAAAAATCATAAAACATCAACTAAAAAATTAGAGAAAAAATATACAATATAAACTATACAAAAAATAAAATAAAAATTGACAAAAAAATTGAAAAAATGTCGACTACAACTAACAAAAAATTAACTTAAAATCATAAAAATAATAAAAACATCAACAAAACTTCAATTATCAATTTTTATTAAAAAATTACAAAAATTAACTAATATCAACCAAAAGCTAAAAACATCAATTCCTATCGTCTAAATTTCACCCAACAAATGAAAAAAGTCAAAATAAGAGAGAGAAAAAACACTACAAAAATCAACCTATGTCTCCCATAACTACAAATATCAACTCAAATTACCTAAAACTCACCGAGAACATGAAAAACATCAACATGAGAGGGGGGAAAAGCAAAAAATATCAACCA
This sequence comes from Rubia balearica, assembly GCA_032355405.1. Lineage (NCBI taxonomy): Eukaryota > Viridiplantae > Streptophyta > Magnoliopsida > Gentianales > Rubiaceae > Rubia > Rubia balearica. The sequence continues at coordinate 3,448 of JAULKJ010331366.1, read as the reverse complement.
ATATAACCCAAAAAATTACAAAACATCGACTCATGTCAACTACAACTCACCCGCAAAATGAAAAACGTCAACATCAGAAAAAAAACTAAAAACATCAACAAAAAACTACGATACCTCAAGAGTATAAATTATTCACTCAAAAAATCATAAAACGTCAACAATTTTTTTTAAAAACTACAAATATCACCCAAAAGGTACAAATATCAACTTCTAACACCTAAACCTTACCCGGAAAATAAAAATCATCATCATAAGAAAAAAGACACTATAAACATCAACTCCTATTACCATAACCTCAGTCGTGAAATGAAAAACATTCACATGAAAAAATTTTAAAAAACTAAAAATATCAATCCATATCATCCAAAACAACTACAAAACATTAACTCGTATCAATTAAACCTCACCTGAATAATGAAAATCATCAACACAAAGAAAAAAAAGCTATAAACATCAACAAAAAACTACAGTATTTCAATCATCCGGAAAATGAAAATTATCAACATAAGAAAAGAACACTACGAACATCAACTCCTATTACCAGAACCTCAGTCGGAAAATGAAAAATATCAACATGAGAAAATGAAAAATGAAAAAAATACAAATATCAGCCAAATAAACTACATAAACACCAACACATAACTATATCTCACCAGAATAATGAAAAATATCACATGAGAAGAAAAAAAGTAAAAACCATCAACATGAAAAAATATCAACAAAAAAATTACAGTATCTCAACAACATAAATTCTTCATAAATATATGTTCTCGTGGGATTTGAACCCAGGTCTACAGCCTTAAAAAAGTAGAGTTCAAACCACCACCACCAAAGAACATTTAATAATCATATATTCGGTCAAAGAAAATTTAAACCTCAACTGTAAAACCTAAAGAATATTCTTCAAAAACACAAATCCTCGGCCGAGACTCGAACTCAGTCTTATAACCTCAAGTGTTAAAGTACTAACCACTAAACCACACAACTTTTTATTGTTTATGTACTCAATTAAAAACTTATTAAAGCTCAGCAAATCTTTCGAAAAAACAAAACGCAAGATTAAAATCACTTTCATGTGCAAAACCTCAGCGGCACAGCCACCTCAGACGCGTAAGCCAGGCGCCTTCTTCTTCCATCAGAATGTGCATCACACGAGCTCTTCTTCTTCAGCGAATTACACCGGCACGACCTTCTTCTTCCACTCCGCCGCGCTCCTCTTCCACTTCGCCGTGCTCATATTCCACTCCACCACACCGTCGATGTGCTCCGATCGCACCTTCTTCGTCGCACAACTGTTGTTTTCTCTGTCGCACAAACGTCCTCCGCAACAGATCAGAGCACAAGCGTCGATCGTCGCCGATCGATGTAGGATATCAGAGACAAATGCCGATCAGTGTCAATAAATAATGTACAGAGTATAATTACAGAAAGTATCTTTACATCCTAAATACCATATTGACTAAATTAATTTGTATCAATCATATCAATCACTTTTACTAACACATACCCGTATTAGAAGAGGGAGCTGGGTGAATGCAGATACTAGACGAAAAATCCAAGAACAAAGGAGATGGAAGCCCCTTAGTGAAGATGTCGGCATATTGGTGAGCGGACGGAACATGGAGAACTCGAATATGACCAAGAGCTATTTTTTTGAGAACAAAGTGCAAGTCGATCTCAATGTGTTTGGTGCGCTGGTGTTGCACCGGATTGGACAAGATAGACGGCCGAGATGTTGTCGCAGTAGACAAGAGTAGTTCGCTGGAGTGGGACATGAAGCTCACAAAGAAGATTCCGCAGCCAACATGTTTCAACAACTGCATTGGCGATGCCTCTATACTCGGCCTCTGCGCTGGAGCAGGAGATAGTAGGTTGGCGCTTGGACGACCAAGATATCAAATTGTCGGCAAAGTAAACACAATACCCAGAAGTGGATCGACGAGTATCGGGAGATCCTTCCCAATCAGTGTCGGAGTAGCCTGCGAGGGCTAAGGTCGACAACGGATGGAGATGGAGGCCAAGTTCAATGGTGCCTTGGACATATCTGATAATCCGCTTAAGCAGGTGGAAATTAGGCTCTCTCGGATCATGCATGAAGAAACAAATATGTTGCACAACGTAAGCAATGTTTGGCCTCGTAAATGTAAGATACTGCAGAGCACCGGTGAGACTGCGGTAGACTGACGGATCAGCCAGTGGTAGACCAACCCTGGCTGCTAGCTTGGATTTGGTGTCCACAGGCGTAGTGGTCAGTTTGCATGTGGTCCTTTTGGCGCGATCAATGATTCCCGGACCATACTTTTGTTGCGAAAGAAATAGACCCAACTGATTCTTTATAACAGAGATGCCAAGAAAGTAGCCAAGAGGGCCGAGATTTGTAATGGCGAACTCTTGGCCGAGCATAGAAGTGAGGCGATGAAGAAGGATTGTGTAGGAGGCGGTGTTGTCGACATATAACAAGAAGTAAACTGTCTCACTCTGAGAGCTGTAGATGAACATGGATCGATCTCTGTGACTACTGCGGAACCCAGTCTGGTGAAGGCAGGTGGAAAACTGATAGTACCAGGCACGGGGTGCCTGTTTCAATCCATATAGAGATGTGCGCAAGAGGCACACATGATCAGGGCGTTTCCTGTCAGCGAAACCAGGTGGTTGATGCATGTACACAGTTTCTTCCAAGTTACCGTGCAAGAAAGCATTCTTGACCCCGAACTGGTGAATGGGCCAAGAGCCGGAAAGAGTAATGTTGAGAATCAATCGTATAGTTGTCGGTTTCACGACAGGGCTGAAAGTCTCATCACAATCGGCACCCACCTATTAAGACTTTCCATTAACAACCAAACGTGATATATGTCTCTCAAGCGTGCCGTCAAACCTGTACTTATGCTTAAACAATCCCATGCAACAAATAATATTAGCACCATGTGGCCGTGGAACTAAGTCCCACGTACCATTTTCAATAAGAGCACTAAATTCATAGCTTGCCAATTTGGGTTCTGCAGGGCACGTAAGGGGGAGGTCGGGAGAGGGGATGTGGAAATGGAGGATGCTAAAAGATTGTATCTGGATTGGATTTATGTATCCCAGTTTGGCGACGAGTGGTCATGGAATGATGAGGAGGTGGTGGTGAGACCGAAGGTGTTGGAAGGTGCAGTGGAGAGGATGGAACTGGTGGAGGCGAAGAAGTGTGTCGTGATTCGGTAGGGGTGGGTGGAGCTTTTGGTGGTAGTATTTGGTGGAAAATGTCAAGTATAAGGGGTGACGGGTCAGAGGATGGGACTTCAGGCTCAGCGGGGAGCTGATGCCACGTGGATTGGCATAGGAGAATGTTGTTTTGTCGAACACGACCTGTCTGGAAGTAATGACTCTATGAGAGCTAAGAACAAAGCATCGAGAGCCTTATGATCAAAAGAGCGGCCAAGGTAGAGACATCGAACAGATCGAGGAG
>JAULKJ010331355.1:0-10048 GCA_032355405.1 Rubia balearica | reverse complement strand
CGCATTTGCCTTATATGCGCGACTGTAACGTCTAGTTTGGTTTCTTAAACACTGTAATGCTATGACTTATGGTTTAGAGATAAAGGTTTGGGGAGCCTAATAAACACCCCCCACCGATCGGTGGTTTATTTAAAAAAAAAACTTCAATAGGAGTGGGGTTAGAAGAAAGGCTAGAAGGAACCTAAGACCCCTGAACATGGGTCTGAACTTGAGAACTCTTTCTAGCAGCAGTAGAATAGCCATTCTTAGGCATTGTATCCTTTTCCAGAGTCTCTGTATTTTCTTCTAAAGCTACCCGAACCTTGTCATTTGAGGTGATAATACTTTGTGAATTGACATTAGAAGGTACCTGAGTAACGGTAGCTGAGTTGTTATTGTTAACAAGAATATAGATTTTGTCTTTAGGAGCCAAGCCAGAAGAAGAAGGTGCAACCCCTTTACCTTTGTATCTTTCATGTCCTTCTTTGGGGTTGGATAACTTACCAGTATTGATATCAGAGGGGGATTCTTTAGGCCTCTAGGCAGATAATTTAGCATTGGATTGTTCAAACCTGCAAACAGAAGCTAAATGGCCTAGTTTAAGGCAGTTAGTGCAATATTGAGGGACTCCTTCATATTCAATATTTTTCCAGAAACTAATGTCACTAAAGCTCAACCAAACTCTTTGTATAAGGAGTTTAGTGACATCAATTATACATATACTCTGGCCACATAAGACCCAGTTCTATGTAGAGTTTCCTTGTCTACCCTAACAGGATTGCCCGAAAGACTATCAATAAACATTAAAGCCCAATAATCAAATAATTCTTGAGGAAAAACATATAAGGCAATCCAAACAGGAGCAAGTGGTGAATCTGCATTAGGATTAAAGTTAGGGACCCATTTTGTCATCCTAATAGAATAAGATCCAAAATTCTAGATTTTGTGTAACTAGGAACGATAATATTCATTAGGAAATTTAAATTTAATAAGAACTTGTTGATTGTCAAGCAGAGTGATCTCACTGTGACCCTTGAAACATGTGGTTTGAAAATCTTTTCTCAATTTGTCCATCTGAGGCCTGCTCTTGGAGAACTTTCCAACCAGTGTGCAATGTAGTGGGGATTCTAAACGAAGGCATTCCAATTCAGTAAAGTGCAATCCTGGCTTCCCAAGGTGATCTATCTTCGGTTTTGGATTGAAGGGAGCACTACCACTTATAGTTTAGAGTTTGGATTCAGATTGATGTGTAGAGCTTTTTTTAGTTCTTTTTTGAGAGCTTAGACATATGACAATGGAGCTTTCGGTCCTGTCGGTGGCTTCTCCATAATAGCGTTACCGATCTGAGGTGAAAAAGTTCTAAAGCTAGTGTTTAAGCAGGTCACCGTCGTCTCAGAGAAAAATGGCTAGGACTGTATATGAATATAATTGTGATGCCATGATTGGGGCCGCTCAACATTCTTATTATGTGGAAACGGAGGTGGCCAAGTTGTACGCCCTTTGTAAGGAGAATGATGCTGCCAACTCTGCTCTACATGTTGACCTCAAAGCCTTAAAAAAGGGTGGTTCTGCTTCCGTAAGTTAAACTCAACTTTTCCAGGAATTGTAGTGGGAAAATGGGATGTGATTTTCCCAGTAGTTCTAGTGGTAGGGGTGAGATGACTAGTCTTAATTTATGCTAGACATGTTTTGTAAACTCTATGTAAACATTATTGTATAGAAGGATAATTCCTCAATCACAGCTTTACAAGTAATTTATTTACAAGCGAATGTTATTGTTATTAGTTTGTGTTTGTGTTTGTGTGGTCTATGGGTAGAGGGGTCTGCTACAGGGGTTCTTATTCCTAGGTTTATCTTTTGGGCTGTGTGTGGTACGTATTTGGAGTATGGGCATCCTTAAAAGCTATATTGGGGTGGTTATAGTTGTTCCGGAAATGGATATTCTAGTGGTGCACCTTCTAGTGGCTTAACTAAAATAGTAAGGCCTCACTTAGAAAGGTATTTCATGCAACTGGTAGTGCTATTGAGAAAGGTTCAAAAGCTCGTGCATGCTTCCGAAGGCCGCGGGTGGATGGCTTAAAGTTCGGTCTAGAGATTTATGCATACTCAGTCTATTTAATGAATTTGCGGCTAGGCCGGTCGGACTACAAGATTATTATCTGTTATGGGTCATATTATTTGGGTTGTGTATGTCATGTGGGGGTTTCCAGTGTAACCTATATTAGGTGTATTTTTACATGTCATGGGAGCTAGAAAAGAAGGTTATGAACAATATGTCTTAGGGGCTATAGTCGTTTCCTATATGGTTAAGAATGTTCTATCAAGTTTCTATTCCTTTTGTAGCTAAGATATTTGTAAATAATCCTACATGGGTAAATGTTTCCTAATGGTACGTATGTATTTCATAGTTTTTCTATAAAATCTACGTGTGTGTCTATTCCTGAGACCTTGTTGTTGTGTTGTTCTTACTTTTCTAAATGTTTTTGTGCCTAGACAATGATCTAAATGTTACTTGTTGTAATTGTTGATGTTTTAGGTTGGGGGTTTAGTGGGATTGGTGGTATTCTACTTTGTTGCGGGTGTGGTTTATAGAGGTGGGGTGGAGAGGTAGTATGTTTCCCGCTTGTGTCGCATGACTGGTGTTTATCCAGGCATATGCGAAGCCATACTAACTTTAAAAATGAATGGTAGATTAGTTTTTGTATGAATAAAAAAATTGTACCATAGGTCCCATAGTGTTTGGGTGGTGTTAGGCATTGTTTTTTTTCACTAATGTATCTGTGAATATGTGATGATTTTGTGGCACCTTATATGCTATATGTTCCTTGTGCTTTTGGAGCTAGTTGGTCCAGTATACCTACTTGGTAGAATCCCTGCATTAGTTAGTGGGAGGGGCATGGCCCTTATTTTACGAAGTAGTAGATGATTTTTTTGCTTGGGGTGTTTGCCTTTATTTCTCCAAGCCGCAAGTGATTTGCCTGATTAAGTCACTGGGTGGGGTGGTTACCCTTATTTTGCAAAGTTGTTGGTGATTTTCCGCTTAAGTTGCGGGGTAGGGCGTTCACCCTTATTTTGTGATGCCACGGGTGATTTTCCTGCTTAAGTCGCGAGGTGGTGTGTTGGTCCTTATTTTACAAAGGCACAAGTGGTTTTCCTGCTTAATTTGCTAGGTGGGGCGTTCACTTTTATTTTGTGAAGTTGCAGGTGATTTTCCTGCTTAAGTCACGAGGTGGGGCATTTTTCTTATTTTGTGAAGCCACCGATGGCTTACCTGTTTTAGTCGAGAGGTGGGTACGATGTGTTGTCTCTAAAAAAATGGTTTTCGTTTATGTATATACTTACATGATCATTTTTTGTTGTGAGCCCTGATGATATCGAGACCTGTGCACAATACGCCCATTTTGGAATCATAGGTCTACACTTGGTATTTCATAAGTTTGGTTATATGCCACGTATTTGAAACTTGTGACTTGTCCATTCGAACGAGGGATAAGTTGTTTGATTTGTAGGGTTCTGCGATCTTATACGGTCCTTCCCGTAGTTGGTGATTGGAAGGGTTAGCCTATTAGTGATAATTTTCATTCTTGGTTCAGTCAGACTATGTTGCTCGATGAATGAATTGAATTCAGATGCTCATGCTAATTCTCATTCACATTGTGCTCCATTTGTAACATCTCTTTTGTAACATCCGGTAAACTTAGTTTTGGTGGAGAAGTGAAATCAGGAAGTGCAATTCATCGGAGGGCCTATCACTGTAAGAAGGAAAAAGTTAGGTCATACTCCCTTCGTCTCAGCATTAATGGTCAAAGTGTTTTTGGCCCAATTTTTAAGGTGGCTGACGTGGCATGTGGGCCAATAGTGTCTGGAGGGGTATTGCAAAATTAATGAAGTCATCTACACTACTGATGACATCATCAAATAATGCTAATAATCAGAAATTGAAAAACTAGATTGTATTTACCTTGGGGAGAAATGATTCCCTCAATTTTCTAAAAATTCTCGGGCTTACACAGAAAAAATGGAGGGAAAAGTACATAACAAATAATAAAATATTCTAAAAGGCTATTCTAGGCAACGAAACTACTGTTTTTGAACAAAAAACATCTTTAAAAGGAGGACATATATCCTGCAACAAACATCTCTTTTATTCTTTACAACTTTCATCCTGCTCAGTACAAATGAAAACAAAAATGTTAGGGCTCTCAGAAACCATCACTGAGCCATTGATTGCTGTGAACCATGAGAAGTAAAAATATGTCGGACAAGGAGAGGAACTCCATAGCACAGTTTTGGTTGTGTACACAAAATGAGTGTCGGATTGGCCATGGACGGGCAATAGAGGCAGCAACAAAATGGGGTATCGGGGTCTGAAAAGTACATGACTTTTGGACTGTTGTGAAAGAGTAAGTTGCAGCTGGTCAACCTGTGAATGTGATAAGAAAAAAAACTGGTCAGATTAAGCCCAAGAAATGGTTGGATAAAGAAGTTTTCAAGGTTATACCACTCTCGTTGAGGAAAACATGTCGAAGAGAAGCAACAAGATACGACATTAGTAAGAGTACAATCCATCGTCTAGTCAAAGATGGTAGACTAAGGAAGCACAACAATGCTATCAGACCACTACTTAGGGAAGAATGCATAGTTGATTGGGTGTTATATGCATGCTCAAAGATCAAGTTTGAGAGGCACTCCTCAAAGGTTAGATTCAAATCCATGTACAAATGTGTTCATGTAAATAAGAAATGGTTTAACCTGTCTGAAGAATCTGCCCGATACAAAATGTTACCAGATGAGGAGAACCCCCTTAGGACTGTTCAGCACAAGAGTTGGATCCCTAAAATCATGTTTAATTGTGTTGTAGCTAGGCCTATAATTGCTGAAAACGGGGATCTTATATTTTTATGGAAATTAGGTATTTTCCCTCTCATTGATAAGGTACTAGCACAAAGGTGGAGTAAAAACAAGCTAGTAGGGACCACTGAAACTAAGCCTAAACCAAAGATAGACCACATACAAATGAGGAAATTTCTAATAAAGGAAGTAATTCCAGAAATTAAACAGAGATGGCCATCAAATGTTTCAAAAGTCATATGTTTACAACAAGAAAATGCTAGTCCACACATATTAAGGGGTGACCGGGAAATTGAGTGTGTTGCAAACTCAGAAGGATTTCAGTTCATAATAGACCATCAACCAGCAAATTCTCCATATTTGAACATACTGGATTTGGGTTTTTTCCGTGCAATACAATGCCTACAGCAGGAATGTGCATGTAAGACAGTGGATGACCTAGTGGCAGCGGTGGGAAATGCATATGAGGAGCTGAAACCAGAGACACTACACAAGATATGGGTATCTCTACAGGCAGTGTGCATAGAAGTGATGAAACACAAGGGGTGTAATAATTTCCCCCTCCCGCATACCCGGAAAGACGCCCTAGCCCGCATAGGTGAACTCCCTAATGACCTTGAGGTGGATATGCAGCTAGTGAAGGAGAGCATACAGTTTCTACATGCGCATAACAAGACCAGCAATATCTACAGGCTCGCACATGACATATGGCAGTTTGAGAACATCCACAATGCATGAATGGGTGACCAGGTAACATGATGCTGACTTTTGGATGATGTTTGTGTTGCATGCTTTTGGCTTTTCATGTAAACATGTATGTCAAAAATGCACGTGTTTACGCTGCAACATATTCCATCATTTTTTGTAAGACATTGTAGTTATGTGTTCAGAAAAACCCCAAATGTGATGTATATTGAACCTTCAAGATCATAATCTTATCATTAGGTAGCAATGTCTAATTGGATACCAGCTCAAATCGTGCAAATACAACTAATTTGGCGGCCACCAAACAATGAACTGAATTCCTGGAAAATAATTGCCCTCCTATGGTTCAAAAACACATGGTTGCAGATTAGGATTGACTAGGAAAGACATCATCGTAAGCAGCACACAAAGTCACAAGGGTGGTTAGCAGTTTAGGCCTAGTTTACAGTAACAAACAGTTTCATTTCAGCCAAACAATCCACAGTGCACAACATTTTAGGAGTTGCCACTGATGGTGGACTAATAAGCTCAAATTATAGCACAAATATCAAACCCACAGAAACACACATGCACAGGAAGCATATATTAATAGCCGAAGTAGCATAACCTCACAGTAGGACCTTAGGTCCGAACAGCAGGACCCGGTTTAAGTTGCAGGATCCATTTTCTCATGGAGCTGAAAGTAGAGCTGTGTTCAAATTCCTTCCATGCTGGGGGTGATGAGTCATCATTGGAATCTGTCACCCACCGGCTGCGGAAGTATCCATTTTTTGTGAATAACCGAGCCTGCAGCATGCAGATTAGGAAGTCAACATGTAATACTTACATTCCAATGCTAAATGGTCTTACAATAACATAGGATGATACTTACGGACATAGGACCACGGAAACCAATTTTCGGCACCTGCGATGAAGGCGAGTCTGTGGCTTCAGCAGCTGCATCATACACCACCATCTCAGCCATTAATGTGGCAGCATCGGAGCCTTCATCGTAAGCAATGTGCCCCTTAAATGAAAACCAGGACAGGGGAACAAAAGGCAGTTAGATTTAGTTGCAAACGTTCCCACCTTGGCGAAGCCAAGTATACTTTCATTCGGAACCGATGAACTTAAATCAGATTACAGAAAAATGAAAGCCAAATGAGTGTGAGTGTTAAAAACATGTGGTCATTGAAAACCAACCATTTCTGACTATATACACATTGGTCTAAGAAGATAAAATCATACTCCATGAGGACGAGGCAAGTACATAGCACATGCAATCAGTCTGAAACTTAACAACCCAGTAGACGAAATCGGAGAGGGAAAAAGTGCTTTGAAACTTTATAATGGATGCCGACCAAACAGAGTGAATGCGAATCATTTCTTTTCACGGACGATGGGTAAAAGAAAAGAAAAACACAGTCAAAGAACATAAGCATTTATTAGAAAACCAGAATCAGAGATTCAACCAGAGATTGAACACACTCGTGACGGAGAAACTTACCCGTCGCCGAAATATTTCACCAACGGTTTCCACCGTCGCGGAGGAAGGCTGGCCGGCAGTAGACAGGCTGAACCCATCACGCACCACCTCGCAAACCTCACACAGACGGTGGTTAGGTGCATAGGTGGTCGACCTAAAGCAACCCAGATCCGGGCTTCCACGGTCAACTCGCCCCAGCCCGTAACTAGAAACACTCCGGCTGCCATGAATGAAAGCTTTCATGGCGTCGGAAATGGCGTTTCTTGGGTCATCGTCCTCGGTATCCGGCACCGTGGCAAGATTACGAGCTAGGCTTTCCGAGAAGAAGTCTTTGTCGGGCTCATCCACGGGCTGTGAGTCGAAGAAAAGGTCGGGTTCAGCCGCATGGACCAAACCGTCGCCGGAACAGGGCTGGGTGCTGTCATCGGAGGATGGTTCCTCAACAACCCATTCCGGGTTCAATTCGTTCAGGGGCACGAAAGGGGGAATGGATTCGGAACAGCTCTCCAAAAAAGGCAGCAAATTCTCAGAATCCATGGAATCAGAATTTGGATGGTCGAGGTAATATGAAGGGGAAGATCTAGGGTTTCTGGCCAAACACCCTAAAGGCATTGAGTAAATAAAACCGACAGAGGAACGAGACTTTTTAGGGGAGGCAGATCAGGAGAGTGCATTGATTGGGTAACTGGGCCGGTGGATTCAATGCTTTGTGCAGTTGGCCAGTGGAGGATTCTGGAAGACGAATTTAATACAGAAAGTAGTGGAAACCGTATGGAAGAAGTGAAGTCAGTTTTTTTGAATTCTCTATTAACGAAATCAGACTGTTTTGTTTATGCTAAATGAACAGGCTTTAAAAGATGGTTGTCATTATTAAGGCCCAAAAGTGATTCATTAATTGAAGACCAACCCAAAATCTGCAGGGGTGAAAGGGTAAAATTCAGCCCAAAAATCATACCAAAAATTGAATAAGACAAAAGATGTCAATTCTGCTGGGACGGACCAAAAAGGAAAGTATGCCAAATCTGCCGGGACGGAGGGAGTATTTGGAACCTCATCTCAAATTTAACTTCATAATATTACACATTAATCCTTGGTCTCGATGTGAGACGGTCTCGCACAAGACTGTCTTTTTTAAAATATTATTTTTTATGTGAAATTATTATATGTAACTAGAGTTATTGACGGTCAAACATGATCATTGAAAAACTGTGAAAAAATAAATATGTCAATAATGATGGGACGGATGGAGTATTTAATAATGACGTGTTTGGTAATTACAAGCTACTATGAATCTACCTATTTATGTTATCATTTAAACTTTATGATCAATTTACCTAGAAAAAAGTTACACGTAAAGAAGAAGTTAATTGTAAGACGGAGTAAAACATAGTGACTCAAGTGAGAGTGGTACACTTGAGCTCCTCGAAAACAGGAATAAGAATAATCGAATGTTTACACCCGCGGGTGTACCCCATCGGTTGGGACAATGGTGGAATTTGGAAACACCCCAAGTTCGAAGCTCGGCCGCCACCGTGTGGGATATCCTGGGGCCATCTTGGCTTGCTTGCAGGCCAAGGGCTGCTCTGGGCTCCTGGTGGGCACCGAGTATGGACCAGCTATTGGATCCCGGTGCTGGGATACCGTGACTTACCTCCCCAACATACATGTGGTGTCGGGCTACTGGGGCGTTGAGTGCGAGCGTAATAGCCTTGCAGAATAACCGAATGTTTGACGCAACAAAATAACCGAATACTAAAGAAAAGCATCTAGTTGTGCGGGGGCAGTGATAATCGTAGGGCCTAAAACAGAGCCACCCCACCCTGCAAAACCAGTCCTATAAATCCAACCTCCATGGCAGTGCAATATTATTCAAAAATGTTGCAGAGAAGAAGCAAACTTTCTTTGTTTACGAACCATTTTTGTTGCACTGTTTAACGTTGTTCGGTCCATTTCCCAATCTCGAATTCCGACCTTTTCAGTATAGAAACTATAAATATAGAAATCAGAAAGCGGAACCCTTTGCCCAATCCACTCTCATCTCTCTCCCTTCTTTCGGCAGGGAGAGCGGAGGGCGAAACCGTCCCCTATATATATTCTCAGCAACAGAACAGTGGGAAGAAAGCAGACATTCATGGCGGAAGAGTGTAAGAACGTTGATTTTGATCCGAGTGCGCCTCCGCCATTCCGGATTGCTGAGATTCGGGCCGCCATTCCCGACCATTGCTGGGTCAAGGATCCGGTCCGGTCACTCAGTTATGTCGTCCGCGACGTCGTTTCGGTGGCGGCACTGGCGGCGCTCGCGGTTTATGTGAACGCGTGGGCGGTGTGGCCAGTTTACTGGGCGGCGCAGGGGACGATGTTCTGGGCCATTTTCGTCCTCGGCCATGACTGGTATTGTGCTGCTTGAGATTCTGCATTTTTTTGAATTTGGATTCTTTTTGGTGGTTTTAGATTGGTTTGTTGTTGGAACAGTGGACACGGGAGTTTCTCCGACAATCCCACGTTGAACAATGTGGTGGGGCACATCCTGCACTCGTCAATCCTCGTACCCTACCATGGATGGTACTTTCATGGCTGCTCTGTTTTGCATTTGGTTTTCTTGAATCGAGATCTGATTCTAGTGTGTGTTTGCAGGAGAATCAGCCATAAGACACACCATCAGAACCATGGAAATGTTGAGAGGGATGAATCTTGGGTCCCGGTAAGATTAGTGTTTTTCGCATTGGAAATGTTGGTTAGATGAGCAAATGTATGCATGCGTTTCTTGATTCTTTATGTTTATGTTTGTAACTGTGTTTTGTGTTTTAGTTGCCGGAAAAGATGTACAAGGAGCTGAATTTCAAAACCAAGTTTTTCAGATACAAGCTCCCTTTTCCCATGTTGGCATATCCTATCTATCTGGTGAGATTGAGATTGAAATTTTGCAGTTTATACTTTTGATTTCTGGTTCATGTCTGAATGAATGGTGGATTGATTTTGGCAGTGGAGTAGAAGTCCGGGGAAATCGGGCTCTCATTTCAATCCTTACAGTGATTTGTTCCCAGCAAA
>JAULKJ010331344.1:0-10049 GCA_032355405.1 Rubia balearica | reverse complement strand
GAAGATCCTACATTCAAAATGGGTAGAGGTAGCGACTATGTTCAACTGCAGCATACGCACGGTGAGCACAATCTAGTCTCGGGCACAAGTACAACTAGCAACCGATGCACCACTAGATCTACGTCATAGGATGGTCAGACACCCTCCGCAAAATAAAAAAGGTCATTGACCTTAATGCTTTGAAGACATTACCTACAAATAAGCGATGCACAATGAGAGGGACAACTCCTGGATTACAAATAGGGAAGAGCTCAGTTCACTTAGCAATAGCAGCAAAGGTAATAAGAAGTGACACAAAAAGCATAAAACTGGCCCTCACAGAGCACAACAAGGTATCACGCATGACTTTATCTTTATCAAAGTTAGATGGGAATCTTAGATTTCAAGATATGGATCATGTGATACATATAGACGAGAAATGGTTTTACTTAAGCCAACATACTCTGAGATACCTGCTGGCCTCAGATGAACATGAGCCTTATCAGATATGCAAACATAAGTCCGACATGCCCAAACTAATGTTCATATGTTCAATTAGTATGCCAATATAGGGGTAATATGGGCACATTTTATTTCATGGAAAATTAGGGGTACTTCCATTCGTTCAAGACCAAGTGGCAATAAACAATAGCAAGAACATACCTGTGGGTATAGTAAAACAAGTACCAGTCCCTAAGATCACAAGGGATATCATAAGAGAAACAATTATTAAAGAAGTTATTCAAACAATCAAATCAAGGTGTCCAACACATCGTTTGGGAAAGAACATATTTATTCTACAAGACAATGCAAAGCCATATATCAAGAACCATGATTCAAAATTCAGAGAAGTTGCAGATTCGGATGGGTGGACAATCAACCTAGTATGCTAACCCTCAGACTCACCAGATTTAAACATTTTGGACCTAGGAGTTTTCAATTCAATTCAGACCCTACAACATGAACAAGTCTCATCAAATGTAGCTGAGCTACTTGCTACTCTACACTCAGCATTTTATAGGGAAGATGTTGTTACTTTAAACAAATTATTCATCACATACCAGCAAGTAATGATCGAGATACTGAAAGCAAGTGGCCAAATAGTTACAAATTACCCCACATGAACAAGGATCGACATATAAGGGAAGAGACTCTACCAAGGTAGCTACAAGTGAATGAAAAGTGGTAAGGGATAACATTGAGTACTTAATAAAAAAGCAGGTAATAGATGAAAGCATCATAAATTTGATACATTTTCTACGCTATCAACCATGAATGACAAGCTGTTCACATTTTGGAGGTTGAATTTTTGGCCAATTTTGTAAGACCAGGAACATCCCACTTTTGGTGTGAATGATATGTTCCATAGTCAACCTCGGTTAAATGTACTTTTAGTAATGGCATTTAACTTTCTTTTTCATATGTTTTTTTAAACCAATTTTCAATCGTGTATATGCTTACATGTAACATACACATGGTAACAATGGAGCATAACAATTTGCAGATTCCCTTGAGCCAGAGTTAAGAACACCATATAATTACAGTACCTTATATAACCTAATGTAGGGAAGATGCACATGTGAAACAAGTAATCAAAGCCACCAGAATATGTATCACATCACAAAAGTCATCAAATAACTGCAAGAACACAACTATCAAAATAGGATTGACCATATTTTCCTAACCAGAAAATTTGGTTAATCAAATTAAATCAGTCCCAACCGAGGGCAAGGTGCACAGGGCAAAGAGCAAAGAACATATATTAGGCAACATGCCAACATGATCGAACATCTTTAACACCAACAGTTTGAATAGGCACACAATACCACACAAGGTATCAATACTAGCCCTCACATAATGGCATTCCATAAAAACCAGCCCTCAAATAACCAGCATCGACATCTAGCCAGGAAAGATGCAAAATCTGAGCACACTAAACCTCAACAAGAGGTAAGATCTGAGTATGAGTAACCAACATCACATAAAAAACAACACTCACATAACCAGGACCACCATGTAAACGGGGAAGATACAAAATTTTACTACACTACAAGAAAGTATCGCAGAAGAAACAACTGAGTATACAAGCATCAATAACATGAGATTATGCTTCACGTTAGCCACATGAAGGCATCACACCAGCAAAACCAGAGTACACATGCTTTAATAACAACCCAATCTGAGTACTCTTAGCTATAAGATGGCATCACACCAGCAAAAAAAGCATAAAAGAAACACCAACTGACACACTAAGACACACATAGGCATCATAATAGCAAAAATGGAGCATACAAGCAACACCAACAAATAAATATTAGTAAAGTGAGCAACTCAAATCCATCACATCAACAAAAATAGAGCAAGCCACAACAAGGAAAGATGTTTGCAGATATCCAGCATCAACATGCCATCATAATGCAGAAAACATAACATAGTAAAGAAACAACACCACCTCATTAGAAGCCCTAATCATTTCTTCAGAACTTGATTATTATAGTGACTATTAGGGTTTTTTTCTTCCCATTTTTAGTCATTTTAATTTTTTCATCAGACCCGCGGCTTCATCATTACATGCTTCTACAAGCTTCATGTTCGAAAAAAATAAGAAGCCAGGGTTAGGAACACTTTTTATCAACCATAAATTAACAAAAACCTAAATAGAAGTAGAATAACTCATCTTTTTTCGGGTTCAGTGACAAGAGACAGGGAAGATATATTTTTTCAGCCTCTTAGAGTTTTGAATCTCCCTCAACCATGGGATTAAAAGATAGATCATCCTGTTACTTCCATGGTTGGTGTCACCCGAGTTGCTACCGGAACCCAAACCGTCCGGTGGAGGTGGTCTACACCAAAAAGTATGCGTTACCTAATGCATTTGACACGTTTCTTATTGTGTTTTGGTTGGTTGTTTGCTAGGTTTTGTCGGGTTTAAATTACAAGGGGTTTAGATAACCATTGTTGGTTTTCTTGTCTAAATCCTTAGTTTTATTGACTTATTAGACCCAACAGATGTTATATCTTTAGAAGCATATCTAGATATTTTCTCGTGAGCTTATTTTTTAGATTGCTCGTAAGCACTTCATCGTAGTTAGTAAAAGGCCATCCGCAAGGTGGTAGTAGATAGTAGAAGGACATTAGCAAGGATGGTAGTGGATAGAAGACCATGATTTAAAATTTGGTAGTAGATATAAGAAAGCTGAGAAAAATAATGAGTCAAGAACAACACAGGCTGAACCTGTACGGCTGTGCAAAACCACACGGCCTGTGCCGACGAACACGATGGTGCCAAGTTCCTTTGGCATGAGCTGTAAGGATCAGCATGACCTGTGCCATCCAGTATGCTCGTGCAGCTAAGTATAGGGCACAGGTTGTGCCAATCTACACTGCTCGTTCAAAATCAAGTTCATGTATGCTAAGATTAGCTGTGAATTTTTGCACACCCGCGCCATCAGTTTTGAAGAAATTGACTTCTAGCCGGTGGCCCTCAGTGTTTTACACGGCCTGTGCGATTTTCGAAGGTGGAAATCATGCAACCGCCCGATGGCCCATGAAGATCTACATGGTCTGGCCATTCAACTCATCCAGAAACATCTATCAGCCGGTGACCCATGGCAGATAGCGTAACCATACGCTCAGAACGACCAAGACAAGTACCCAGCCAGCGACCAGTTTCAAATTACACGATCCGTTCTAAATTGGGCAGCATGGGCCGTGTGCTATAGCACGACCCATGTCATGGCGGCTGCCAGGGTTCACTTTTATTTTTTGGGCTTTTTAAAGGCCTAATTATATTTACTATAAGTAGGAGCTATATGTACTAGGGTTTAAGCAGAAGAAGTTTTAGCTTAGTTTAGTTTCATTCTCCTAATTTTACAGGAGTAGGTAGAGATAGAAAAGAAATAAACCTTCTCTCTCAGATCTATTTTCTCACTGATTTTACCCAAAGACATTGAATCCAATGAAATATTTGTGTTCAATGCTTACGAAGTAGTTTATTTTCTTAGGGATTATATTTTTATTCATGAGTTGGTAGTGTTTTTTTTAGATTCTACGATCTCGCTATCTTTTATGCTTATGAACATTATGTTGGCTTGTTCCTTGAATTGTTATTAATTGCATGATAGTTACACTATGTTGGTACACACCTTAGTCTACTTTCATGTTGGCACATTTATTGATATCCCTTGGGGAGTGAAAACTATGTGTGATAGGAGGAACGATAGTCCGGGACCGTATGAGTGTATGCATGTTGGTCGCCAAGTCAATGTTGCAATGACCGTACACTAGTTAGCAGGGCTGGAGCCAAAAAGGTTACAGATATAGATAGCATAGTAGCAAACTAAGGTTAGCTCGTAGCAACCTTAAAGTCAATGACAAGGTGCCTATCCATTTGCCTTTTATAGGTTTAGGTATAAGCATCGGTAGTGGAGTGCCCGAGACGTAATCTTATAGGGGAGAATCAGATTTGCATAGCAGGCAGGGCCATTGTTGCACTTCTCTAATTACGGAGGCGGTGTCGGTAGAAGAATACATGTGCACCCTTATGTGACATATATGGGGTAGTGTTGACTATCGACCACACTAAGTAGCATAAGAATTAGAATAGGTTTATATATCTTGTACTTGATAGAATCTAAGATCAAAACATACTACCGGTCATGTAACGCAAATATTCGCCAAGCGCTAGTTTTATATAGTTTACTCTCTCTTGTTCTTGCATGATTGTAGTTGTCAGATAAACCACCCCTCCCAAAAAAACCTATTTTGTGATACTAGCGATTCCTGAAACGTTATCGGATTGACGACCCAATTGCTGCTACTTTTAGTTAACCTTTAACTTCCTAACATCTCTGTGAACGATTCTGAATTTACCACTATCTACCTTTTTGGTAGCTTGGTAGTAAGAACATGATCAACACTGTAAAATATTTTCATTGAGAAGCACTCTGCGAGTTAGTAGACTCTCTCACGTAAAAGGTTTTTTGTTTACTAGCGACCCTTAGGGTGCGGATAAAGAAATAAGGCCTCACCATTTACGCTCACAGATGGAGTGCCTCCACCACCGTGGTTAGGGTTTCCATGATTTTCACCAAAATTTTACTTCCCTGGGCGATTAACATGTTGAATATCAACATGCAAACCTTCAGAAGGTTATTTCACCTTCAATTCACTAGCAACGACACCAGACAGAACCAGATCTGGAATTTTAGGGGCCATCAAGGCCTTCAGCATTTCATCTTCGACAAGGGTGGAATAAACCCTCAATAAAGAGGTGGCATCATCCACCTTCATCTCGGGAACATACTCCGACCGACTGCATCTCCGACAAGATTGATCAGGAAAATCGGTAGAAGATTCCATTAACAACAATTATACGAGAGTAGAGATGATGGATCAAATATTATATGGGACAATCGTAGAAGAAACAGTAGGAGAAGAGCAGAAATCAAAATTTGGGTTACTAGGTAATGCAGTGTCTGCGAAAGGGAAAAGAAAAAGAATGTGAGATAAGATAAGAGTAAATTGATTATGAGTGTTGGAAAGAATAGAAGAAACATGTGAAGTTTTTAAAATTCCATTGTCCAATGAGCATTCATTGGCAAAAATTGTCGGTGGTAGAGCATTCGAAATCAGGATAAATTTGAATTGGAAGGTAGTGAGGTAGTTAAAATATTAAGAGTGTAATCATATTTTAGGTGTGTTGGATTTGGTTTATGGGATTGTTAATTGGGCTGATTTGATAGATAATTAGGTGGGGTAAGTATAAAACCTTTAAATGAGTAAGGGTACAAACAAAGCGTGGGCTGAAATGTTACCTAATAAGGAAAATTTACAAAATGTGCAGATTTTTTTGGAACAGAACAAAAAAAGTGTGTATATTTCCCTGGGACAGAGGGAGTATTGAAATCAAAGGGTGAACGATGGAGCATTTAACAAAAAAAACTAATATATTCATGGTTAGTTACACCTTTCAAGCAACGTGATTAGTGAACTGATCATGTATTTTCAATAATGCCACATCATTTACTATTCAATTTCACTGTGAATATTCATTGTGAATATTATTACTCCAAAAGATAAACCATTACTCTAATTTACCATTTTAAAATAAAATCTTATTTGCATTTCAGTTTGTTTTAGTAATTTAATTTGATAAAATTCATATTATTTAATCATAGTATTTAATTATTTTCACTGAACCCATTTATAATTTAATTCAATATAGATTATTTGAAAAGAACGGGACATAATAGAAGTACATATTATTAAAAAACATGCTAAAATTTTAGATAGATCATGATAAATTTAAAAAGATTAAGTGATGTGTGTCAGAATAGCGATATGATAACCGAACGTCGTTTCAATGCACTGAACCTGTAAAACAAACTCCCCGGTGGTGGCCGAGGGTAGATGTTCGGATTCCAAAGTAAAACTAAAAGTATTCAATGTAATTATTGGGAATTGATTGAATAAAATGGATGAATACCTTGATTTATATAGGGGTTAATACCCAAGAGATCTTCTAATCATGATGGGATAAATGTGCATTTTCCATCTAGGGATAATTTTTTTACCTAGTAAAATTTTCATATATTCAGTAATCCATAATTGTTCCTGGAAATGAGGTAAAAAATGCGGAGATCATCCCTTTGACTATTCGACTTTGACCGAACAGGATATCGTAGAGTGACATTTGGTCCATTTAGTGGATATCAATATGAACTATGTCCCGACCCTTATCATAGCCCCTCGAGAGAGCCAAAGGTCAACATGCAACAAAGGCGTTTGAGAATTCAGAGCGTGAAAGGTGGGGACGATGCCTTTGGCCTCTCATCATATAGGTTTTCGAGACGCAATAAGGTGGCGAGACTGGTTGGTTTGCTCCCACTAACTTTTTTTTTTGGAAATTTCCATGAATGACCTATGATTTTGTAGCCGTTGGCTAGTTGGAAGGAAAAGAGTGTCTGAAGATTCCTCGCATGTTATTAGCTCAAGCTTTCTGCCGGTGCAGTGGGAGTTATCTTTAGTTAGACGAGGCAACTTTTGGGAAGGTCGTACAATTGGAGAATGGAACAGACTGCATCTCTATATCTTCATCCACTAGATATTTGACCAAACTGAAGAGTTTGGGTCTAAGTTTTTAGAACCGGCATCTGCATGTGAGTGAACCGCCCAAGTTTTGATGAGATTGTGAGGCTCCATGAGAAGATCAATCATTTGAAAAACTTTGGTGCTAAATAAGCGCAGTACTAGGTTTTGATTAACTCGTTCTTCAAGACCAACGCCTTCTACTAACTTTTTGAAGAAATCAGTGTTACTACTCTTGAAGTAGGTTGGTGCAATTTCTAGCTTGCTCTGTGAGGTAGATATAATTTTGGTGTGAATGGGTTACCTACTATGGAAAAGATTAAGAATGATCTCATTATTCGGGGTAGGGATTGAACAAATTCTTTGTGGATAAGGTGTGGGATTGAATGCCTTGCTGATCCCCTGGGATTCTCCACACTCAAATCTTGCAAGGAAGATTATAATGATAAGTTACCATTTGAAGTCGAGGTGGTGGCTACAAGAGAGAAGATTGCAAACCAAAGATTGGGGGAAGGAGCAGTGTTGGGATAGCCACAACTTTATAATGTTCGTGACTAAGTATTTGTTTTTTGAGTGATGATAGGGAGAGTGAAAATTCATAGTCAAACTCATAGTGAATGATGTGGAAGCTAGTAAAAGACTAAATTACAAATCACCTACCTTAAGAGTTCAACTAATTAAGGATACATTTGTCTTTTCATTTATGCCACATTAGTCACTATGTAATTTCACTATAATTTTTCACTCTCTTTATCGTTACTCTTGTATTTTAAGAATGATTATGTAGTGTTTTTCCTGAAAATATTCTTTGTAAAAGATATTTCTAATTCGAAGCTTTTATATTATCGTGGTTTAATTATTGATGTTGGGGATTCCTTCTGAGTAATGATAGTTCCCGGAATCTGTTGAGAACAGTTCACCTTCTCTAAATACCTGCAAAAGTCAATTGGGAAGTCCTCTGAGGGGAATACTTAGGGAGGAAGCTCTGACTTTTTAGTTAGTGTTGATCTTGCTTATGCTTTTCTGAGAGTAAAAATCACTTACCTTGTCTAGTTTTTCCCATCTTTATTTGTTGAGCCCTGATCATGCGATAATGGCTTGCATATTTCGCTCCCCTTCCTACGATCGTGGTATAAGATAGGATATTGTGATGAGTAATGCCTTTCTGTTATTCTCAAAATTGGTTACTTTGGAGCGATGCGACATGGTTGGCATATGTGTATTTAGCGATCTGATCCGTTCTAGCGAAGCGATCGCTTTTTTGCTTGGTCCTGACAGGATTGGGCTGAGTAAGTCATATATATACCATAAGCCCCCTAACCACGGGGTCATGATAAGCGAAGCAAGTGGTGACCATTTTTTTTAAAAGTGAGTGATGTAGTTTTTGAAACGAAGTGAATGTAGAGTGAGAGGTAAAAGGTGCATCGATTCAGTTTGTTAAAAAGGTATGGTGAACGCAAAGCTAAAAATAACTTGGTGCGTAGAAAAATGATTGTCTAAGGATTATGACGATGTTTGAAAATGAACTAAAAAGTAATTTTATAGTAACTGATTAGTTATGCGGGGTAATCTTTCCAAGCGATGATAGACTTCAGGATCAACCATACAAATCCTACTCCTTCGAACACCTACAAGAAATCCCGGGAGATGTCCCCGGGGAGAAGGCTCTACTCTTCTAGATCGTGATCTAGTAGAGGGTGTCGTGGTGAGCAGAGCTTCTGCACTTTTTTCGGGATTAGTTATCTGCCAACGAGGTGAACATGGTTACTTCCCGAGTGCTCAACAAATTGGTTATATCAAGTTTGTTCTTATTCTAGGATTTAGTGGGTCATGTATATATCATGAGCCTCCTAGCCACGGAGTTATAAACCGCATAGTGAGAATATGATAAATTTTTTGGCGAGCCAAAGAATGTATTTTTCCGGTGTGAGAGGCCCAATATATATTGTTTGGGTTGCTAAAATTTGGTAAGATTAGCGCGAAGTTGATTATGACTACATAGGTAAAATATAATGCTCACTTAGATATTGGTAAAATCTGGAAACAGAATCGAAATTGATTATTTGAATATTGAATAAATCAAACCAAATTTGTATTCAAATATTTGAACTGATTAAATTGGTTTATGGTCAATTTTTCAGTTTCTAAATACAAACCAAAAATTGATTCAAAGACCGAATTAAAATTATATAAATAATTGAATATATGCCAATAAATATACAATAATATTAATTTTACACTATTACTTTAAAATGGAAATAATAAAGGGGCATCTTAATAATATTTAAGCTATTTTTCCTAATTGTATATATTTATTTCTAATACTTCTATTTTGCACTCCTTTCAAAATTATTTGATTGAATAATTTAATTTTTTTTAATATGCACTATGTAATCTATTGTTTAGATTTTGATAGATGTTTAATTTTTATTATGCATAGATTTTTATGTCATGTTGTTTAGGTAGGAATGATCATATTTATGCTTTTCATTCTTCTTTTTTTTTTAAACACAAATTGTGATTATACGTATAAACTTTAGATAGCCAATAGTTTACCTTTATTTCGAGTTTTTTTTTAAAAAAATTCTTTATTCAATATATTTAAATTTAAACCAAAAATTTAAAAATTGAATTTGAATAAGTCAAATTTTATATTTTCAAATATGATTCGTTTTTGTATTTTGGGTTTGTAAAAGGTCAAGCCGAATAAACTGAACAAAATAAACTGAAATATTTGAAAAATAAACTAATGACCACCCATAGTTAATATGCCTTTATCGTTGAGGGATGAGATATGTTGTCTCAAAGATCGAGGAGAATCTTGATACGTAAGCAAAACTACATGCATGCCAAATCATTTTAGGGCGTGTTTTAACAAGTGACGCCTTCTATTTATAACTGACACAAGTTACTTACTACCTCAAAAAAGTGGATTTTCAAAATGTGACATTACTGGTCTGGGTTTTATGACATGTCTATAT
>JAULKJ010331334.1:0-18699 GCA_032355405.1 Rubia balearica | reverse complement strand
GTTGAATTATTTTTGTGTTGCCGTTGAGTCGCAAGGTCGCTCAAGAGGCTTCACATTGTTATGAAGTAAACAAGTAGTAGTAGATTCAAAATTAGTGTCGAGTTGTTTCATAGATGCTTTTGTTACTTTATCTGGAAACCGTGTTCGCACCATGGGTTACTATGGCGAGTCAACCATAGCTAATTGGAGAGACGGATGGCAAAGTTTCCAACAGCTAGCTTCAGACCCCACGGTTTTATGGATTTATCTTGGTGATTTCAATGAAGTTCTTTTGCAAGAGGAGTTTCAAGGGAGTCAGCCAAGAGTAGACTGACATATTAATTCATTTAGAAAAGCTCTTGATTTCTGGGGATTATTTGATATGGGATACACGGGACCTATGTTCACGTGGAACAAGCTCGCAGCACAGCCAAACACAAAGAGAGCGAGGCTTGATCGTGCAACCTGCAATTAGGCCCTTCACAACTTTTTCCTTGGTCATCGGTCACTGTTGTCCCCATGGTTTATTCAGACCATATGTACATCCTACTTCGACTTCAAGCTCGTGATCTTGCCACTAGAAAACACAGAAGAAGGGGGAGAATTTTTTTTAAGCCCATTGGATCTGAGCTAGTGATTGTGAGAAAATGATAAAGAAAACATGGAGTGGAGCACCATCGTCTCATCCTTACCACATAAGCTTATGAATTGCTCACTTGGGCTGAAGCGGTGGGGAAAGGAGACATTCCATGACATCCCAAGAAGGCTGGAGGAGGTCAAGAAGGCAATCTTGAACTTGTAAAGTGGTACCATCACGGACGAGGTGAAGATCGAAATTGCTGCTCAGCGACAGGAATATGACTTCTTGTAGGATGCAAAAGGCATTAAGTGGACGCAGAGAGCAAAAAAACCACTGGTACAAAGAAAGAGACAGGAACACGACATTTTTTCACAGATTCGCAACACGGAGGAAAAAAAGCCTACCACATTGGAGGGTTAAAGGATGCTAATCAGGAAATAAAGACAGACCAACATTGAATGTATAGTTACAGATTATTTTGGTAGCCTTTTCACATCGTCAGAGCCTTCGAAGAAATTATGCAGCGGGTTCTTGGGCACATTCAGCCTCGGTTTACACCTGACATGGCCGATTCTTTCATGCACCCCTACACCAGTGTATATGTGACAAAGCCAGTGAAACAAATACACCCGTTCAAGTCTCCAAGTCCAGACGGTATGAGCCTTGTTTTTTTTCAAAATTTTTGGCGTTTTGTTAGAAATGATGTCACTGCTTTGTTCTTGAATTTTCTGAACAACGAAACTTTTGAGCCATTTGTGAACTATACTCACATAGTGATGATCCCAAAAATGCGGGAATTGGAATTGATCACCCAGTTCACGCCCATCAGTCTATGTAATGTCGTATATTGGCTTGCCTCAAAGGTGGTAGCGAATAGATTGAAACCGATCATTTCGAAGATCATCTCGGAGTTACAGTCGGCATTCATTCAAGGTAGACTGATTACAGATAACATCCTCATTGCGCATGAGTTCCATCACACAGTGAAGAACGAGAGGATGGGATCTTTGGGTCATATGAGTATCAAGCTAGATGTGAGCAAGGCGTTTAATCATATTGAATGGGATTTTGTTTATTGTACTCTACAAGCAACGGGTTTCCCTGAGAGATTTATTCAGGTTATCCCCCAATGTTTGTCATTTGTCTCTTTCTCCTTCATTTTGAATGACAATGAGATGGGGAATGTTACAGCCAAAAGAGGTCTTCGCCAGGGTGACCCCCTTTCCCTTTATCTCTTTATTATCTGCTCAGAAGTACTTTCTAGCCTCTTTGTTGCTCTAATGTGCTCGGGGAAGATTAAGGGCATAGGTGCGTCTAGGTATAGACCGGAGATTTCACACATTTTCTTTGTTGATGACACATGACTGTTTGGCGAGGCAATAGAACAGGAGGCGAAGTATATCCGATGAGCTATCACTTTATTTGAAGGTATCTCAGACTAGCGCATAAATGCTGATAAATCAAGTATACTTTTCAGCCCCAACAAGGTAGCGGAGAGTCGAGCTAAAGTATGTGACATTTTGAAGATACCGGAGGTAGCTTTACATGGTACTTATCTGGGTATGCCCTAAAAAATTAGCCAAAATGAATCGGAAATCTTCTAAAACCTTAAAGATAGAATCAAACAGAGAATCGATGGATGGAACGAGAAGAATCTGTCTAAAACATGTAAGGAGATACTCATAAAGTCTGTGTTACAAGCTATTCCGAGTTACGCCATGAGTTTTTTTAGTATCCCGAATACCATCCTAGATGATATTCGAGGTATGATAAACAAATTTTAGTGGGGAGAAAATACAGCTGGTGTTTGGAAGATTCATTGGCTATCTTGGGGAAAGTTTTTTAGGGCAAAATCTAATGGCGGCTTGGGTTTTTGGAATTTAAAAGCAGCGAACCTAACGTTGCTTGGAAAACAGGCATGGAGATTTTTAGTGCATCTTAATGCACTTGATGCACTTGTCACCAAAGTATTCAGAGATATATATTTTCCCAATTCATCTATCTTTGAAGCTCCATTGGGTTGCGTCCCTGATGGTCACGGAGGAGTATTATGCAAGGTGTTGGAGTTCTCGGGCTCGTATGTCGTAAACATGTTGATCGGGGCTACAAACGAGCATTTGTCGTGACCCATGGTTGCCTAGGCCGAGTAATTTCTTCGTGCAGAATGCTGAAAACATTCCTGTGGAGTTCCTTAGTCGGAGATCTCATCGATGAACACACACATTGGTGGAAGGAAGACTTACTAGCTGCGTACTTCCACCCGGATGACGCTGCTATCATTCGACAAATCTAGATCCCTTCATACGCTGGAATGGAAAAATGGAGCTGGCACCACACAGCTACGGGTAAGTATACCGTTAAATCAGCTTATCATCTATGATACCCGGGGACGGTAAATGGGTCATTGAACCTGTACCGGGTACGGATTCGGTGCGGATTCTGTTTGGGACGTCCCCTGTACGGTTTGACTTTTTGGGTACTTTGACCGGTACGAGTACGTTCAAGGGTACGGTCAAGATGGAGGGTATTGTTTGGGATACATCGTACCCCATTAATTCTGAATTAAAATTAAAAATAAGGAAAAAGGAAAAGTTGAAAAATAGAGAAAAACCCTTCGTTCGCTGGACTTGGAGAAAGAGTTTATTGTTGAAAATTGATATTTTTCATTCACTTTTCTTGCTTATTGTTATGTTTTTCGTTGACTTGGACGATGAAATTTATTTGGTGTTTACTTATTTTAGTCTAATTGTTTAAGATATCGATTTATAATCTTGTTATGTAGTTTATTTGCTAATTATTATGATAAATATTAAGTTTAAACTACATTTGAATGTTTTCATTTACTTTAAGTTGTTTACCATATAAAATTATATTATCTTTGATTCAGAAATGATTAATTATTATTATTAATAATATTAATATATGTATAATTTTTTTTATAATCGTACTCATATCGTACCCGTACTCCCTAATTTTCAATTTATGGAATTCCGTACCTGTATCCAAAATCATACCGATGCTACATAGCTCACCATCACTTATCGTAGAGGCCCTGCACCTGGAAGGACTCGTCCAACACTGGGGTAGTCATCATAGCTCCAATTCAACAAAATATCAATGATTACCTAAGCACTGGTATACAAAAGTAACAAAACTCAAATTCAGCAGAATTTCAATATCATTCTAAAAAATCTTACAAATTTCACCTCTTTTAATATGAATTTTAAAAAATACAACGGTGATGATAAGTGTTCTTCAGCAGACCAATTTAACAATCGGAAAAACAAAATGAAATCGAAAATTGAAAACGCGGAGGTGTATGACGTACCGTTGTTCGTCAAGTAGGCGGTAGCTAGATTGGGAGATTTTCGGTATCAACGAAGCAACATTTATATTTTTCTGCAATTGAATTTCCTGCAAAGGTAACCCCCACCCCAACCGAGGCAGATCGAATAAAGGATCAGTTTTCTTGCCAACAATGCCAAAAATCCCCACTGAACCCTCAATTCCATGACTGAGAATGAAAACTTGATTTTTGAATTTCATTTAATCATGTTGAGAACAAACATATGGTGATCCGTAATTTCATGAACATGAAGGAAGCCGATTTTCAGGATCATCACATGGGTGGGCTGAAGATAGCTGATTTCATGGCTCTGCTGTTCGTTGGAGGGCACATTCGATAGAAAATTGAAGTCCTGGATCAAGCAACAGGAATGGCTGTCGTGGAAATACAACCACCAAAAATGGAGAGAACGTGAGCGAGGCCTATGTCAACACATCATAACGACGTCGTTTTACGCTACCAACATGGATGCGAGGATGGAGACACCTGGTGCGGGGGAAGACGAAGACGGTGACACAGGGGCAGGGGCCTTCATCGTACTTTCTCGTAGGAATATGACGCATATAGGAGGGAGGAAAAATTTGAGGAAGACAAAGTTGAGAATAGAAAAAATATATATGTAAAAAGATAATCCTACCCTTGATGACCATTGTGTCAACAATTAGGTTTGGAGAATTTCTGTTATATATTGTTGGGAGATAATTGAAACTATACACGAGTTATTGATTTTACAATTCAGTCCTCCTAAACCCAATACTATTTATCAGTATTTTTCCCATTTCATCCTTTTTCTATAACTCAACCTCCATTATTTTGCTATTCCAACAACAAATTTGTGGCGACTCTAATGTCAATTTAGGGTCTGTTTGACAGAGTTGTACTTACAAATAAAATTGGCTTATTTTAAAAACAAGGGGGAGATCAGGTTCTGTTTTTCTCCAAAAAATAACCTTGCTTTCAAAATAAACTGTTTTTACTGCTTTACCAAACACTAAAAAGTGTTTTCTTAGAAGTAAAGCAGCTTATAAGCTCTATCAAACAGAGTCTTAGTCGATTTAGGAAGTGTTCGAAGGAGGGGCAGATCTAGATAAAAAAAATTGGTGGGTCACATTCTATAGTAAATAGAGATAGTGTTAAAATTTAGAAATTTTTAAAGAATTTTGAATAAATACTGCAGAGTTGCGATGAGAATAGTGTAGGTTCGAAATTAAAAATAAGATAGGACATTGATAAAAAAAAATTAACTAACAAAAAAAGTAGTATATATTTTTTTTAAACAAACGGTTGGGCAACTAGTTGCCTATGATGCATTTGCCTCTGGTTCGAAGGAAGTTTCCATAGGATCGGAGATTGAGGTCACCTTTCTCCATATTCAACATTCAACTCCTGCAATTTTAAAATGAGATCGAGGCGACTCCAGCTATGAAACTGAACGAGGAAGGCATGACTTTCGAACTATGTGATCATATGGGACCAAACATGAATACTAGAACATGGAACCACACATGAAATTTTTTAAATTATATAACCTTGGCAAAAAGTCTTGTTTTAAACCAGTTAACCATTAGATGGAGTCATTTTTTAATTAACATAACTAATGTGATGATTTGATATTTGTTTATGCTTATTGCAATAAAATTTCCATAATCTTGAAAACTATTTAAAATATATTTTGTAATATATACAATTATAATCTGACGTTAAAAGTTATAGAAATGATATTTATAATGATCGCTCTAACCTTTAGGCAGCCTAACATGAGATGCTTTCTTACCTTGGAAGTTAATTAATTAATAAATTAAAAAATAGACGGCCAGCTTCTTTAAAAAATTCTTTATCCTCACGCCCTTTGTTTTAAATGATTTATCTCCTAAATTGATATTGCCACCATCGTCGCCGCCTTTATTCCCTTCGATGATGACCCACTATGCAACTTCCTTCTTCATCTTCGTTCTCGTGAACTTCGCTTTAATTGCATCCTGGATCATCATCTGAACCCTAGCTTACTTCCACTAGGATAAACTTTTCTAGCAACTAAAGAAGGACAAACAAGTTTGTATGTTGTTTGATTTTCCCCATTTTGCATAGGTTTAATTTGGATGCTCTACATTTAGTATTCATTAGTACTGTGTGATCAAGGGAAAGACCAACTCTAACTGATCACAGTCTTATGATCCCAACAATTCCTTTGACAAACCCACATCATCCTCATCCTCTTTGATGTACTCCAATTTTTGATTGATGAAGTTTTCCAACATCTCTTAAAGAAAATTGCAGCAACAAATATCAACAATAGATTTACTTACATACACTTATCTTTTTACACTATCTTCCAAATTGTAAATCCATTTATGTTGTTCTCTTTTTTTGAAAAATAAACACTTATTATATTGGACTAGTAGATAGTTACACGAGATCCTCCCTAAGTTGAAAGTCATGTCATGTTCTTGTACGAGTTGCTTTATACTATTTTAATATAGTTACATCAAAAGTGCTTGGAAAGGAACCTAATATATCATGCACTACAAGATTAATTTTTCAGGGTGCAGGTTGGTAAGTGAAAGTAGGTAATTCACCATGTCTGGTGTGTCTGCTATATTGAGAATAAATAGAGTACCACGGGTTATTGACATTGAACCTGCATTGTTCTATATATGTAAAACACCAATCATGGTCAACCAAGATATTCTATCTACTCGATCACCCCCACCCCCACCCCCAAGCCAAGCATAGGACTACAGGATACGCAAATTTTAGAACGAAACAAATAAAAAAGATTACGAGATAGACCCTTAGTGAAAATGTTAGCAACCTGCAGTGATGGAACATGACTAACATGAAGCCAACCAGAGGCAACGAGTTCAGAAAAAAATTGATAGTCGATATGCTTGGCCCTCTTGTGTGGCATTGATGTTGTCGCAAAGTAGGAGAGGTGACGTCGAGAGAGGAACCCGGAGCTCCTTGAGCAGATTTCACACCCAAGAAAGTTCAGCCGCAGTGTTCGTCATAGCACGATACTCAGACTCGCGGCTGGATTGAGAAACCGTAGGTTGTTTCTTGGCACTCCAAGAGACAAGATTATCCCCAAGAAAGATGGCATAGCCATGAGTAGATCAACAAGTCTCGAGGCATCGATCCCAATCAGCATCAGAGTAGCCCAAAAGTGAAATACCACTAGGAGATGGTCGAAAAGAGAGACCATAATGAAGTGTTCCACATGCATAGAGAAGAATCCTAGTGACAGCCTCATAGTGATCTTCACAAGGCAACTGGAGGAACTGGCTAACAGAGTTAACAACATATGAGAGATCTGGGCGAGTGATGGTCAAATACAGTAAGGCGCCAATTAGCGAGCAATAGAGCTTAGGGTTCAAGGGCTCAGAGGCTGATGAAGTATGAAGCTGGAAGCCAGGAACAAAAGATGTGGTGACAAGAGTTGCGTCCATCATACCTGCACGCTGAAGTATTTTCATCGCAAACTTAACCTATCCCAGAAGAAGTCCCGATAAGGAATGGGAGAACTCCAATCCCAAGAAATAGTGAAGAGAACTAAGATTCATAGTAGAGAGCTCACGATCAATGCGAGTGATGAACCGACGAATGAGAAGAGGATCATTGTCGGTAAGAATGGTGTCATCCACATATACCAACAGGTATAGAATCTTCGATCCCTGAGAGAACACAAAGAGTGAGGTGTTGTCAGAACTGTACTGAAATCCAAGACGAAGTAGGTGGGAGATGAACCGCTGAAACCAAGCTCAATGAGCTTGTTTAAGACCTTATATGGCCTTTCGAAGACAAGACATAATTAGGATGAACGGGGACAATAAAACCAGCTGGTTATTCCATATAGACTGGGGCATCAAGAAGACCGTTAAGAAATACATTCTTAACGTCTAACTGATGAAGGGGCCAAGAAACGGTAGTAGCCAAGGACAAGATGATTTTGACAGTAGATGCTTTGACAACAAGACTGAAAGTGTGTGTGAAGTCGAAGCTTGGAAAATGAGAGTATCCTTGTGCAACTAATCGAGCCTTGTACCGATCAATAGTGTCATCCTATTGATGCTTGAGGTGGTAAATCCATTTGGAGCCAAGAACAAGATCCCAAGTGTGTTGCTGACATAGAGCGCTCAGTTCCTCAGTCATGGCTGCTACCCAGTGAGAATCCTTAAGAGCAGAGCGAAATCCCCGAGGTTCGATCTGTGCCAGTAAAGCAGCAAAATTCCTGTCATCGCATAGTTCGTGAACTATTTTTTTATGAGACTTCTTGTCTGAGAATGAGTGGTCATGCGATGGCCCGCAATTGGTGGAGAAGGCAATGGGTCGACAGCAGGTAATGGTGTAGGAGATCCATCAAGAGATGACAGTTGAGAGTCTGGTGTAGGAGAACTAGCAGATGGTGATGGGACTGAAGTATCAAAAGGAGAATCTGACAGAGGGTCCAAGCAAGGCATCCAAGTCGGGATCAATAAATGTTGAGACATCTAGAGATTCTGGAGCAGTAGGTGCAGTGTTAGCAACAAATGGGAAAAAAGTGCCATCCAAAAGGGCATGACGAGTGAGATAGAACTTCTGTGAAACCTGGTCCAGACATAAAAAAAAACTTTATATCGAGCGCTGTAAACCACAAAAATGCATGGAATGCTGCGAGAGTCCAAGTTGTGAGAAGCAAATGGCTGAATGAAGGGATACAACCAACATCCAAAAGGATAAAAATTGGAATAGTCTGGATGACTGCCATAGAGCATAGAATATGGGGAAGTGTTGTGAAGAACAGGCGTGGAAAGTTTGTTGATGGTGTAGATGGACGTGGCGAAAGCAACATCCCAGTACGAGATTGGCAAGCTAGAAGAAAAAATTATCGAGAATCGCATCTCTGCAACGTGGCGGTGTTTATGTTCCGCTCTACCATTCTGCTCTAGTTTAGATGGACAAGAAATATGGTGAAAACTCCCTTTGTCTGCAAAATGGGATCGCATGCATGCATTCATGAATTTTGTTCCCTCATCACTCTGAAACACTTTGATCGTATAGAAAAACTGGTTTTCAACCAACTTCTGAAACTGCAAGAATGTCTCAAAGAAATATGATTTGAGTGCCAAGGATAGTACCAAGTAAAGAGCGAGAAATCATCAACAAAAATGGCATAGTAGGAAAATCCACTCTCGGATAAAACCGGAGCAGGGCCCCATAAATCACAATGCACTGAATTAAGAATAGCTTGTGCCAGTCTAGGATTGTTCACAAAAGAAAGCCTTTTCCCTTTCACTATTTCACAAGGCGAACATAGAGCAGGTTTAGGCGGTAAAGAAACAACTTCAACAAGATTCAGTTTATTTAACAATGAAATAATTGAAAGGGAAGTATGGCCCAGTCTAGCATGCCAAATATCAAAAGAAGTTTTATGTTTATTAGCTTGGATCATGGATGTGGATCTAAGGTCACAAATTAACGTATTCAATTCTACCCCGGTGCCGCACTCGTGGTTGTGGTTGGTGGTTCTGCGATCGCGAAATTTTGGTGCTCCACCGCAGTCGCGGTTCTTCTTTCCATGATCGTGGATTAGATCATCTTACCTCTTCCATGGAATGAATAGAACCTAATTTTGTCACCTTGAACCTCACATTGTAACCAGCGATTGCTCTAATTTCTCAAATGAATTTATAAAACTATGCCATTAAACAACTCAAAATCTTGAATTGATACAGTCCAGGGACGGGATTTCCAAGTGAGAATATCTTTCTAAAGTATCATGCAGACTACTATCTCATCTTGAAAATCCCTTGAAATATTTATACTACAAGAAATAAAACTAACCTGGGAATGAAATTATTCTTCAAATCTAATTCTAGGCATGCTAAACATGCTATTAGTAATATATTATTGCTAAACAATAATACTACCTTATTTAGAAAAAATGGAAATAGAGATATCTTCTAATAAGACTTCTCCTTAAATAAAAATAAGAAAAGGAAACTAATTATATTCCAAACAAAAGGTTGTGAATATAATTCTAATTACAAAAGGAAACTAAATATTCTTCTCCAAATAATAGAATTGTAATCTAATCAAAGAAACAAATCTCAATTAGACTAGGAATTAGGAAATAATACATTCAACCCCCAAAAGTCACTAGGCTGAATCCGAATGAGATCAAGAAAAATCCCTGGACAGCTTCCACGCCAGCCAATTTGGCCCAGGCCTTCACGTGCCACAAAGCTCGGCCACGAGCTGTATTCCTTGTCTCACATGTCACCCATGTCTCTATTTGGTGTGTTCTTAGTAAATTTCCTCTGTTTTTCCATGTTTAATCTTCAATTCTTCATTACAGGTCAAGTGGTGGGTCTTCAAGTATTTAAAAGTCTTTAAATCTTTGTAGAATTTTCAGGCTACATAAATACACCATAATGTGTGCAGATATACACTCTACAGTATGCTAATAATTACTAGTTATATTATCAAATCTAAGGCATGGTACATACCTAGCTTCTTCTTTTTTGTGCCACTCAATTTCTCTTGGTCATCCATATCTCTGTTTCTTTTGAAGGCCCAAGTAACGACAAGTTGAGGAATAATTACAAAGGGTCGGACTTGAATTTTACTAGCAGCTTCTGGCTTCATATTTGGGTGTAGAAGCCCCTGCACAATTTGATCCAAATTCTTGTTTCGTTCATCCATATATTCAAATCAATCTTATGCTTGAATTTGAGCCTCCTCTTGGTTATTTTTATCAGGAGGATTGATGTGTTGCACTTATTTAGGTACATCCCAGACTTCTAGATTCTGTGATTGAGGTTCATTGAACAAAAGTGACAGATAGAAATAGGGTGCGCATTGCTACCTCATTGTTCATAATGACTAGATAAAGAGCTTTATCAATGGGTGGATGATTTGAAATCTCCACAATTGGAACTGGAGTCCAGTCATTGTAATCTACTCTTTGGTTAGTTTGAATAGCTTCTAATATGATAATTTGTTCATGAGTTTCCATAGAATCTTTCATTTGGGGCAGATTAACTTAATCTTGTAGTTGAGCTTAAAGTTCAACATATGTTATTTCCTCCGTAGCATTTGTCCTGTCATATCCTCTTTAAGCTCCCTGAGCAAATGATTCATCCAAATGGAAAGTGTTCCTCTCTGAGTTATGCATTTGAGTTATAGTTTGTTGAGAAGATGGAGTTCCTAGAATGTAGGTTGATCTGAAATCCTCTGCATCTCTATTAATCAGAGATGATCTATATTTGATGTAAGGGAGACCATCATCTACAGTGTCCGCAAATTTGAATCCATTATTTATGGAATAAGCTTGTGCATGAAAGGTATTCCATTGATCATCTATGAAAAACATTGGAATCTAGGCGTTTATATTCGCTGGTTGGTAAGCATAAGATCCGATGGAGTTATCAGACATAATCACGGATTCATCGTACACAACATCCATCCCCTACATGTAAAATGCTTCATAGTTGCATTTTTATCAAAAGCTTCTAGATCCAAGTCATAAGTTAGATTACATCTTGACATTGGGTGCCATATCACCCCACACATTTTACATAATTTTATGACCATTTCTTAAGCACAAGGGATCCAATATCCATGCTAGTCAATGCATTACAAGAATTTCTTTTATAAGGGGTTGGTTCGGGCCAATCAAAACTCTAGCCTTAAGGTATTGGGTCTTTATGGAAGACTTGTGAGAATTATTGTCTATGCCTACATCACCAATCGTGGATGCTAAATTTTCCACCAAAATCTGGTTAATCATATATATTGTAAGGTTAGATAGGCGGACCCACACAAGGATGTTAGTGAAAACTCACCCAACAAATACGTCTCTGTCAACCTTCGAAGGCAGAGTAGTCCACCAACTACTGTATAAGGACCATATTTGAGAGTACCAAACATTTCCACTTCTATCTCGAAGCCTATCAGCTGAAATTTATGATGGTGATGCACAATCCATGCACGGGACCCCAGTTATTTTGGATGTACTAGGAGAACTTATGATTCGTGAAATCCCTGTCTTCTATCCACTATTCTAATAGGAGAAAATGGATGCTTGCATCCCGGAACATCACATGATCTGAGGTAACCTTGAATCTGCAACTTCTTCTCTTATTGAGATAAGACTGGCCATTAAAAGGATGGATGGGGTTTGATTCAGCTAGAATTTTTTTGTTGTGCACATATTGTTTGATGAATGACATGCATGTCATCAACAGGTCCTTTCATATCTGAATACGGCATGAAACTGTTAAACATTGTTCGGAGGTGCATTTGTGGTATTTTGGGGGAGGGGAAATTGTGAGGTGAACTGGTTGAGAACAATGAGTTGGTTCTAGTCTCTGTTATGAGGGAAACTTATATTAAGTGTTAGGAGATTGTGAAGGCATATGTGAAGTGGTTTTTCTTATTGGATGGTTTTTATAGAGGTTTAGCTAATTGATGAGAACTGTTGTATTAGTGTTTTGGTGGTGATTTTTTAGGCTCAATGTGGGATTGGAATTGAAATGAAACATTCTTCTTCTTTTTCTCAAAATTTTGGAAGGGTAAATTTTGTATGAGAGTGTTTTGGTCCGTGAGCTTATGATTGACATTGTTTATGATCCCCCATCCTAACCAAGTACGGTTACCCTCTTCTTGTTTTCTCTTATTTTCCCCCTTTGTCATTTCTATTTTTTCAATAAAAGATAAACTCTTCTTATCCTCTTAACAGTTTGTTGTAATCTTCTAAAATGCAATTGCTTTTTGGGTGCAAAGGAAAATTCCTTGAAAACAGTTGAAAGCTTCTTTTTTTAGTTCTGATTTTTTTTAAAAACCTACAATCAGGAACACATGATAGCATCTGAGCTTTTAGAATCACTACTGCACGTAATAAAGGTGTTTGGTATGTACAAAAGAAGGGGGGAAATGTTGTGATTTTATTCTTGATTCAAACGCTATGAATATTTTAAAGGAGCTCGGAATCAAAGAAACTCGTGTTCCAAGTAGTACTTTTTAACTATATAATAACTCCATGTCTAGCTGCCAATAATGAGCTTTAAAGATCAAAGAAACAAAATTCCTCTTTTATTCAATTTCCTTAAATCACAACTTAAGTATTGAGACTCGATAATTGATCTAAACTCAGCGCAAATACTACCTTGATATTCCTTCTTTGTTGTTCACATGTTCTTCCACTTCTTATTCTAGCAAAAAGACGACAACAAAATGAGCAGAAACACCAATGGAAACAAACATCCCCTTCGCCTTGTTTTCCCCCTTTCCTAGATCCGAAAAAATAAGCAAGACGAACTAGCAGGAATCCAAAGATCGAAAGAAACCATAAATTATAATCTAGAAAAGGTCATTTATACGTAAAGATTTATAAATATAAGGAACTAAGATTGCTAATCTTAAAAGAAGAAACAAACTCCTGAACTCAATATTTGAAAGCAATTTGTTCCTCCAACCTACAAAGAAGATTTTTTTTTGGATAACCGCACTTCATTCATTTTTTGGTCTCACAACAAAATGGGGTGAAACTCTCATGTGGTACACACAACAAAGTGGGGTGAGTCTCCCCGTATAGACTGAAAAGCCATAATAATGGAACTTCTGGGGGAAGGGGGATAAGTGAGTGAGACTTGTATGTGACTTGCACAATAAAGTGGGGTGAGCCTCCGACTGTAGCCCCACCATCTTGTGGTGTATAGCACTAAAAAAGTCATAATAATGCAACTAGGGGGAATGAACCCGGGTTCCATCTAGCCGAGCACAGAGCCATAGTCAACTGGATAAGCCCAAGTGGTTTTCAAAGAATATTGTCGTTAAATGCTCTGCCCCAGGCCCTGACCACTTAGACAAACCAAGTGGTTTTCAAAGAAGAATAAATTATTATTTTTTGGTACCTAACATAGCAACTTATACCATATTTTGGTCCCCGGGACCAAAACCACGTCTTTTCAGTACCCCACAAATTCAAAACAAAATTTTGTTCCCCAAAACTAGATTCCGAGTGATTTTCGGGGACCAGAAGATGGTATAAGATGTTATGTTAATAACCAAAAAACAATTTAGTCTATCTGAAAATCACCCAAAATCTAGTTTTGGTGACTGAAAATTTCATTTTGAATTTGTGGGGTACTAAAAAGATATGGTTTTAGTCTCGGGGACCAAAAGATGATATAAAATGCTATGTTAGGGACAAAAAATAATTTAGTCCGCAAATGAAAATGTTGTGTAAGGCTCTCTCTATTTCCTCTCTCTATTTTAATTTTCTTCTCTCTCTTTCTCCCCTCATTTTTTTGAAAGAAAAATCATGCTCTCACTCAAAGTTCTAGTGAGAGAAAGCCAAATAATTTTGTTTTTCCAAGTCGACTACTCACTGCAATAGTTAATTTTCTCAATATGTTTATCTATATTATATCGCTTTGTTGTTCTCTCAACCAGTTTGATTAGGATCGAGCATGTGAAATGCAAAAGTTTTGCTTTGGGACTTTTACACTCTCTCTTCTCAACAATCTCAAATTTCACATCATCTTTGACTTGTCCCATTGTCTTTCAGTTATTTCCAAATCACTATTTATATTTGCAGATAAGTTATTAAAATAGAAACAAGCTAACTATAATTGCCTAAATAATATGTTTCCACTTGTATTAATATATTTTTAAAAATTATATCTAGTATTTTGAAATTGTGAAAATTATTTATATTAAAAAATAAAAAATAATTTTATATGTTTGTTAACCAAATTAAATTAATAAAGTTGGATTATGTAATACATTATTTTAAGGCTAAATTAATTTATGAATTTATCGTTAATGTTAAACCTACATTAATTATGTAACAAATAATGTTAACAATGTAGATATTTTGTTTATGAATCAAAATAGTATAATTATAAATAATGTTAAAAATAAAGTTAAACTGAGTTAATATAAATGAATATAGAAATTTGAAATGCAAACATTTTACATCAACCAATCACAATACAAAAATAATACGAACAATACATAGATATTATAAAAAAATATGAAAGACATATAATAAATTGTTACAATAAGATGAACTTGATTAATGAAAATGATTTCAAACATTTTCAACCAAATATGCATTTAATTGATGATATGTTGGTCTATGTCGGATTGTGAATCGTCTTTGGACATATTGGGCAAAATCAGTTCGGCGGTCATGGTTTGGACTCCATCGTAGTTCATCATGTAAAGATGCCACCGACTATGTATGGTTATAGTCGGGGTCGTGCATCATGTTGTCATCCTCAAAAATCACGTTATGTAATATAATGCATGCTAAAATAGGCTTACTCACAAATTGTAAGTCACACATATATGCCAGGTTGTGAATGACATTGAACTGAGCTTGTAACACCCACATGCACACATAACATCCTTTCAATAGCTTACTTGAAGTTGTGTAAAATTCTTTGCCTTCTCATCTATTTAAACATGAATAGCTGATATAGATGTAGCCCAATCAAGATATATACCATCGGTTAGATAGAGTCTCTTATTGTATGTGGTGTCATTAACCTGAAAGCGAGCAGGTTGCGTCTTGCTTGACATAACCTCATCAAATAATGGAGATCGATCAAGAACATTAATGTCATTAGATAAACCCGAAAACCGAATAATGCATGCCAAATATGTAAGTCAGAAGAAGCAACCGCCTCCAAAATAATTGTCGGTCTCTTACTTCTCCCGGAAAATTTATCGTTTCATGCCTTAAGATAATTCTTCCACTCCCAATGCATATAATCAACAATTCCTAACATTCTGGGAAATCATGATCTCCTCTCGGAAGAGGCGCGCCACGTCTTGCTATGTTGGCCACCTAAGGTAAGTAGAACCAAACACAACAATCACACTCGTGATAAATCTCTGGAATGCCTTCCTCACCGTACTAGCTACAATTGGCAAGTACTCATCCGCTTGATCATAGGCCAAGACGTAAGCTAACACATGCATTGTAGCAATACACTTCTAATATTCATGGAACCCAAGTTTATGGGCTACATCTGATTTTTGCACAAAATATTGATCATGGTTGTGAACACCCTCCACGACAGTCTCTAAGATAATAGAAGCTTTCCCGGATATGCCCTTATATAGTCCTTTCCATCCGGCTGGGCAGTTTTTCCAATTCCAATGCATGTAATCCACACTGGCGATCATTCTGGGAAAACCACGTTGAGCTTCAACATGCTTAGTTATGCAATTTCCTCAGGGTTTGGTCCCCTGAGGTATTCTTGATGATACACGTCAATAATGCCCTCCACGAAATGGCGAAGAATATCTTTAGCAGTTGTTTCTCCAGTGGTAGAGTATTCATCAACTTAATCATAGGTTGAACCATATGCCAAGATACACATTACAGCCGAACATTTCATGATAGGAGTAAACCTGAGCACTCTGCAAGCATCTGGTCATTGTGTTAAATAGTTATCATGCAGCTTAACGTCCCCAAATATGCAAAGAAATAATTCTCTTCTCATACAAAATCTACGTTGGAACATGACATCATCTTAGATTTTGTCATCCGGTTCAGCTAAGTACTGCTGCAACAACATTTTTGAACCTCCTTCACGGTCTCTATGATGACCATTCTCTTACCACTCCTTTTGCTACTTGCATTCTGACAACGATTGTGTTGTAATCCCTTGATATAATTGCCAATAATTCTACCCATTCCTATTTGTCTCTCTTTATGTATTGAACGGTTTGAGGATTTTTCAACTTCATGACCAGAATCACTGGTTGAGAAATTGGTGAAAGAAGATGGAGACATTGGTTGGTTTGAGGAGGAAGACATAGGATAGCTGTGATAAGGAAGTGTGAGGAATGAAATTCTATGTGTGAATGAGAAGTAAATCTATCTCCTCTACGGACTAAAAAAAGATAGGGAAGTGTTAGGTTTGATGTTACATGGTCACTAGCCCCATCACTCATTCTTGTCGGCTGAATATTTTGAACTTCAAGGGTTCACCCACGTGAAGAGATGATATTTGACACTAACTCTTATCGGCTGAATAATTTGAACTTCGAGG
This sequence comes from Rubia balearica, assembly GCA_032355405.1. Classification (NCBI taxonomy): domain Eukaryota; kingdom Viridiplantae; phylum Streptophyta; class Magnoliopsida; order Gentianales; family Rubiaceae; genus Rubia; species Rubia balearica. Next base: position 1,745 of record JAULKJ010331334.1, on the reverse strand, counting down.
GTCCACCCACGTGAAGAGATAAGACTTGACACTAACTCTGGTCGGCTGAATAATTTGAACTTCGAGGGCCTATCCACATGAAGATATGGCACTTGACTATGGTGAAAACACTCCTTCACGTCGGATGACTAATTTGAATACAAGAAAAAAATGAAAAAATAAATAAATTAGATAATACAATTGTTATTAAAAAAAGTAACTTTGCATCTACATTAAACATGAAGGCAAACTCAAGATAACAAACTATAATTTTTTTTCATAACAAGAGAAGCATAATAATATTAAATAATACATCAAAATAAACACAAAAACTTATATCAAACAACTTCACCAGGCTTATATAATCAGGATAGTAATTAAAACCATGAAAAATGAACAGATGAACTAGAAAGACACAAACATTACATAATGAAGTGCTAAAATGACAATCACATGAAACAAATTGCGTGCTAATAGAAGTTATCATTTGTACAATCCAGCCATCAATTTATCTCGAATAACTACATGTTGAGAATCAGCATTTGGACCAAGCATCAAAAGAGTGCTTAGAATCCCACTCTTTCTTTCACGTTCCTTTTCCGCAAGATAAAGACGCTCGAGTTCCATCCATTACGTTCAACTACATTATACTCATCAAGTGAACAAGACACATCATTGTTTCCCTTTTGTTTTCCTTCTTTTGTTTTGCAGATTTGACACCCATGGACTGTCACATAGGTGGGGGTGGGGGTTCTTCACTTCCATGTGTTTTTTCGTTAGTTGATATTGAATATGCACATCTCTCATTCAAGCTCTACATCTTGTTGTTGTACTAACTATTTTGGTCATTCAGATTATTTTGATAACTATTCCACACATCTAATTCTTCTGTAACGTGGTGAGATCTAAACTTCGGAACCTCACCCAAAATGTGGTACACATGTTCCATGCTAAAAAGGTGGTTTTAATCTTGTTTGAAAATTTTCATTGCTTGCTTTCGGGTATCTTCATTCCTCGTCTCGGGCAGCATCCTCTTGTGGCAACGCTCGTTGCCGCAGTATATTGACCAACTTCTCTTGGATTTTTTTGCCAGCGAGCCTTGTACACATGCATTGTTCTATATTTTTATATATGTTCATGAATAGAATGCTTTATTTTACCCCAAAATATCCTAGTGGTTTACTTTGTACCTGTTTTCGGATACATGGAATATCAATCCACGCTTTCACTAGGACTTGGTCATCTTCTTCAGACCACGGTTGTGGATCTTTCTTTGTTCTTTTGGAGCCACTGATCACACCCTCATCATCCTCAATTTCATCCTCTTCGTTTGTAACCCCAACCATGTTTGGACTTGTATTGTGTCTACCACTTTCTCCAAAATATTGGCCACCGCCTAGTCCACCATATTAACCACTACCTTGCCAGTTAAATTGACCTCCATCGTGAGCATGATTGGAATACTACCCAAAATTTGATATTGGTTCAAGATTTTCTAACTTTTGCTTAGAAAATTGTGACGAAAATCTATTGTGGTTGCATTGAGATCCGGGAGGAGGTTGTGAATAGTAATTGGGAAATGGCTCATAATAGTGATATGGATTTAGAGGAGATGGAAAATGTAGAGGTCCAAGATTAAAACTTGGATTTGACAGTTGGGAAGGATATCTTGAATTCGGTGAATTTGAGTTTGTCGATTGATTATTGAAATTTGAATTAGGTGAATCCATTTTCAACAATTTGAATCAAACTAACGAGCTACATTT
>JAULKJ010331324.1:0-10049 GCA_032355405.1 Rubia balearica | reverse complement strand
GGGATACGAATATATTTTTCCACCCCTAATGAATATGTTTCATTAAATTCTAATCATTCCTTTTTACTCCTTTGCCACGCCTGATTTTAAATTTTGAAAAGAATTTTTCAGATAATTTATCCTGTTTATAAAATTTAAAATATACTAGTAGTAATTTTCGTAAGGTTTGTTCAATAATACCTTCATAGACATCTCAGTCAGACTAAAATTTCAATTAATTGATTAATGTTACCTTTATAGGATTGTAATTAGCTTACATTTGTTTAAAATTTTATTGTGTGGGATTAAATAGTTTTTTAAAACTTTTCCATGGTTGTCATTGATTTTATTTAAAATTGAAAAGAGAGTAAAACAATTTGACACGTCAAAAGATTTTTCATTCTAATTGGAGATATCATCTGAAATTGTTTTTGGAAAATGTGGAAATAAGAAAATCAGTAACACACATTCACACTATCGTATAACATTGTCCAACACCTAAAAGATATATTTTGAAGTAAAAGATGACTTCCAGTATTGCAAATTAATTTTTCAAAACATTTCACATTTGTATTAATTTATTGTTAAATACTGAAACATTACTAAATCTTTTGTAATTAATGTAACGGTGAAATGGTAAGTTTTGATGATAAATTTGACTTGGAAAAGATGAGGGAAATGTTAAGTTTTCATAATTGATTTGACTTCGAAAAATGGTAAGTATTCTTAAACATTTCTTTTGCAGTCAATGTAACGGTGACATTAATGGTAAGTATGCTTTATATTTTTCTTTTTTTTTTGAGATATGCATTATATTAATTTGCCTCGGACAAAATGGTAAGTATTTGAAAAACTTTGACTGGAAAAATGAATATGTCTTATCTAGTGTTCTATATAAATAGACCTATCTATTTGAGTTCTTCATTCACATCCGCACTATCAAGGACATTTACGTTTGTTATTTTTCAATTGTTTAAAGTTAAGCTTCAAGACCGAAATCAAAGATTTTTTTTATATTTTTGATATATATCATTTATGTCTGTTATTTTTCAATTGTTTAAACTTAAGTTTCAAGGTAAAAACAAACAAACATTTATTTATTTATTATCTATATCATTTAGGTATGTTATTTTTCAATTGTTTAAACTTAAGTTTCAAGGTAAAAACAAACATTTTTTATTTATTTTTTTATCTATATCATTTAGGTATGTTATTTTTCAATTGTTTAAAGTTAAGTTTCAGGGCCATGCAAGATTTTTTTTTTTTGGTTTTTGATCTATATCATTTAGGTCTGTTATTTTTCAATTGTTTAAAGTTAACCTTCAAGGCCAAAATCAAAGATTTTTCCTTGGTTTTTTATCTATATCATTTAGGTCTGTTATTTTTCAATTGTTTAAAGTTAACCTTCAAGGCCAACATCAAAGATTGTTTTTTTTTGGTTTTTGACCTCTGTCATTGAGGTTTGTTATTTTTCGATTGTTTAAAGTTAAGCTTCACAGCCAAAATCAAAGTTTTTTTCTTTTTGGTTTTTGATCTATCCTGCTTTCTCTTCTTACGATTTATATCATCCCAAAGTTTTATAAATTAGTTTAACGAATTTTCATGAACATGAGAAAATTGGATACCTTCATATAGTTAAAAGTATCCATCTTTTTTACAAATCTTATGCAGTTTTAGTTTTCATGTTCACTCTTGAATTACTCTTGGTTTTTAAACAAGCATTAGTTTTGAGTAAAAATCTGAAACCATTTCATAACATCAAGATAGTTTGGCCAATTTATTTTGTCATTAAAAAGATTTCACACTCAAATATGTTTTTCGGTTTTTCCCCACTTTTTTAAACCATGGATCTATTTCATCAAAGATAGTTTGGTCAATTTATTTTGTACTTAAAAATATTTCACACTCAAATTAGTTTTTCGCTTTTTTTCCCCACTTTTTTTTACCATGGATCTATTTCTCTTAATTTCAGACTGTTGAGCAATTTCACTGTAATGGCAAACGGGCAGGTAAGTAACTCCTCCTCAACCTTGATATTTATCGATTATTTTTAATTATTATTTATGAATGGGACATTAAATATTGAAGTTCCCTGAATAAATATGCATCATTCTTGTTTTATCCCGCCTTGGTTTCTCCTAATTTGTGGTCAATTTGTTTTTGATTTTCATTAGAGGTTTGATTTAATTTTTTTTCAATCTAATTCAAATCCCAAAATTTGGCATTATATGTATGTTTTTTTTATAACAATAAAGTGACATTTATTTTTTTCTTTTGGGAAAAAACAAATAGTATGGTCTGTTTTTGTTTGATCAATCATGTATTTAAATTCTATTGCACGTATTAATTTGGCCAAAACAAAATTTTACCTCTAATATGCGGGGTGATACGTAACAAATTTAGAAATGTTATGGAAGTGGGAAAAATAAATGTAGGGTAAACATGGGAAAAATTTTGATGTTGGGAAATAAGTATGTTGGGGGTGATGGCCCGATCATACTTTTACAAGTGTTAAATAAGTTAAGAAAAAAGATAAAACAAATTAATATGAGATGGGCCCCACTTTATTTAACACTTGTCAAAGTATGATTGGACCATCACCCCCAACATACTTATTTCCTAACATACAAAATTTGCTGAAAAACATGTATGACAATTTTCTTTTGTTATTTTACCTAGAAAACATTTTGTTCGTAATAAATGTAGGATTTATTTCTGTAAATTGGCTATAGTTCAATTTTAAGGCCTAGTATGAATTTTAAAATAATCAATATTAATTAACTAATGCTGGTTCTAAATTGATAAAAAATACAGCATGTTACATTAAATCACAGTTTCTTTTATAACTTCTTATATATAATCATACTTAATTTTAGAATTTTAAAATTTCAAAACTTTAAGCTTATGTTTTAGCTAATTTGGAATTGTCCTTGACTCCTTTTTTAACCTTTCATGTTTAATCAGAGTATAGTCACCAACTCGATTAATTTCTCTATCACATTTTAAATATTTATTCAATTCTTCCTAAATATTATCGTCTCTTTAGTTAAAGAATTATACGTAGGTGAATGAATTCAACATATTTTTATAGTTTGTAATTTACTTTTTCCATCTATTTGACGGGTTAATGCTTTTATTCCTTTAATGATTTATATTCTAGTTTTATAATATAGAGTTGGAAAGATTTTGCAACTAGATATGGTTTTTAAAAGGTGGTATATTATCATGTATAAAATAAAATCTCATATTAAAATAATGTTATAAACTGTTTTTGTAGACCAAACTAATTTCACATTTCAATAATTTTTTTAACTCTCATCATATATAGGAAGGAAACTCCAACATTGCTGCATCAGGTGAGAATCAAGATGATGGAGTTGTGATGCATAGGAGAAAGCGCCACACTACTCAGCAGATTCGGGAATTAGAAGCGTAAGTTTTCTAAATATTGCAATTTATACTTAAAAAATAATGAATTTAACATCATTTTTTGTTATTTTGTTTTAACGATAAATACACTCCTCTAAAGATATTAATGAAATAATAATAGTATTTACAAGTTAGCCAGGAATTAAAGCTGACCTATAATTATAAATTGTTCATCTGATATTTTCTTAAATGGTTGATTAATGTAGTCTGTATAACTAATTAATCGATGTACATTTGATGCTATTTTATCTATAATTTAGAAGAGTTTAATCATTGATAATATGTTTAGATTTTAAATACTTGTATGAGTTATTGCTTCATTGTTGCTTATGTTAGGTTTTTTAAGGAGTATCCTAATCCAACTAAAGAACAAAGGACCAAGCTTGGCGCTACCCTTGGAATGGATGCAACTCAAGTTAAATTTTGGTTTCAAAACAAGCGGTCACAGATAAAGGTAACTTTTGGACGAGATTATTTTTATAAATTTTTTAGAATAACTAGAGGTAAATTAGCTTTACAATTTCAAGAAAGTTAGTTTAAAAATTGTGAACCTTCAAACATAATTTTGAATTTATGAGAGATTATTATAACTAGTTCAAAAAAATCAGTAATTCTGTGTGACAATAATAACAGAACTAATTAATGTTAGAAAAGGTAACAATCATCATCATTATTTTATCATTACTTCATTTTTAGTATTTTTCGTTTATATCATATGCATATACTGCAAGTCTACTAGCACTATTATGTTGGCATGACTATGTCTTTTCTTTTCTTTTAGTGAAAACAATTGAAAATCTTACTTTCTTCCTGAACTTGAATTTCTACCTAGCCTAGGTATTCTTTCTTTTTCTGTTTTTATTCAACTGGCCTCGATTTTTATAAACTTTTTATTTTATTTTTGCATGTTCTAGAATCAAAATATGCGAGGAGTCAACTATGAGCTGGAGGTGGAAAATCATGAGCTGAAATTGGAGAATGCTGTTTATAAGAATGCTCTCGCCACTCATGGTTGCACTAAATGTGGTGGTCCAATGATGGTTCCGTCTCCCTTGAAAAGGGAGAACATTAGACTAAAAAACGAGGTATCCATTTCTTCTCGTTCAAATGTTTATTTAATTATAAACTATTATATAAGCAGAATTTAAACTTCCATTCGCAACCATCTAAGTTTTTTACTATTTAATATTTGACACTTTATTTTAATTTCCTCTTTTTGAGCCATCACTCCATCCAGCATTCTTTAGCAATGTTCTTACACACACACAATCTAGAAGATAGAATATTAAGAAATTTTAAATTTTAAACTCTAAATTATCCAGCTAACACTTTTATGAATAGATGGGAACTTTAGGTATGTGAGATAAACCATCCTCTCGCGAGTTGTATGTTTCAAGCAGTACTATATATCTTTTACCACACCTTTTGAAAACAATTTTCCATTCTCAATTCAAAATAAATGTTAATAATAATATTTTTAAAAGCTTTCTGTCTCGGATCTTTTTGCTATCTTAGAGTATTTAGGAATAATAAGATATTAATGTCATTTATGATTTTCTATCTTTAACATTATTATCTGTTTATGAAATTCATTTTATTTATTTAACTTGCAGCTTCGAATGCTGCACCAAGCTCTGGCCCCGTATATGCTTGATCCAGTGGCAATGAATCCTGGCAATGGTGTTCACTATCATCCTGGCCATCAATTTTTCTATTGAAGAATTTAATGGATGACAAGAAGGTTATATACCTCGTGTCACAGTGGAAGAATTTATCATGCAATTTTCAGTTCTTAAAACTCAATATTTCGTGGTGATGGTGGTGGTGGTACTACCAAACTTTGGCTATTTCTTTCCATTTAGTATCCTAAACAATATGTCATTTTTTACGTGGGTGATGATTCCATAACTTTTATAGGTACATTGTACCTTTTAAACAATATTTGAAATAATTCATTGAACTTTGAATTTGAAATCATTTGTTTTATTCTCTTCCTTTTTTTTGGTTTCAGACATAGGTTTTATTTTGATAAATTTCAGATCATTTTCATTATTTTTGTAGTATGTTATATACATGTACGTTAAGATCTATGGTGCGTGGGTGTCACTACCACAGAGGAAGTGTCACCATTTTGCGGCACTGATTTTCAGAAAAACGATGCTTAAAATTTTAAAATTCAATTTTCTTGCCAAAAATTTCACGGTCATGACACAACTGCGAACACCCGCTTCAAGCTAAAAAGAAATTTTTTTCTTAACTTTCTTAATCGGTCATTTCTTTTGTTGAGTTTAACTAATAACTAAGTTACATTGAACTAATCAATACTCAACCCTTCATTGACCTAATTTATATAAATATAAATGAAATTTTTTGACATTAACTAATTAACGTCAAATCATTAATCTACTTAGTATTTATAAATACAAATGAAAATGTTTGACTTTAACTAATCAATTGTTAACCCTGATTTGACTTTCTACATGTAAATACTAATAACTAAAATGATTTTAACTAATCAGCTATCGATCCTTACTTAAGTCAGTATGTATAAATAAGAATAAAAATGTTTGACTATAACCAATCAGCGGTCAACCATTACTTGACTTTGTATATATAAATATTAATAATAAAGTTAACTTTAACTAATCACGGTAAACCCTTATTTGAATCAGCATATAAATATTGATAAAAATGTTTGATTTTAACTAATCAACGCTCAACCTTACTTGACTTTTTATGTACAAATATTAATAACAAAGTTGTCTTTAACTAATCAATGGTCAATGCTTACTTAATTTTAGTATATATCAACACTAATAACTGAGTTGATTTTAACTAATAACCGATCAGCTCTTACTTAATTTCCTATATATTAACACTAATAACTAAGTTGACTTGAACAAATCAACGGTTAACCCTTACTTGCCTTTTTATATATAAAAAATAATAACTGAATTTACTTCATCTAATCAATGATCAATTGTTACCTAACTTTCTATCTATATATATACATACTTGATAATATCTGTGCCGATACACGAATTTATGGGAAAAATGATAAATACAATGTAAACTATAATTCGAATTAGTAATAAAAATATACGTGTACGAGAATTAAATATGATCGATAATTTTTAATAAATTAATATATTTATTAATATTATGATATATTGAATAAAAATGTTGACTTTTTTTATATATATACATTTTATGTAAAAATAATAATTTGAACAAAAATACATGTCTTAATAAAAATTATACTTCCTTAATTCGGTTCTCTAATAATGTCTCACTTTTCATTTTGGAATGATATTTTTATTATGTCTCTTTCCCTCTTTGGTAAATCCTAGAATGTTTTGATTCACTCATTTTACTTTTAATAATCCCAATTCAATTTCCACCACTCTAAATATTTTTAAAAAACTAGCAGAGTACCATCGCGTGTTGCGGGATATTATTAATTGAAATATTAGGATTAATTTTTTTGTTCATGTTGTGCTTACATTTAAATTGAAAAGAATGAATTTTATTTTAAATTTTAAGTTTATTCATCTAAGATAAATTATATTAGATAGTTAGAAATCGTAAATATTGAATACAATAAAATTGATTATTTTTATAATATTTTATTAAAATTATTTAAAAAGTAATTATTTATATGTTGAGATTCATTTTAAAAGGCTATCATAATTATATGTATCACATTGCAATAAATAAAAGTAAATATCAAATGACCTTATTCGTCTCACTAATTATAAAATGTCTCAATTTAACAGTTAGTCGGTCTAATTTGGAAGTACATATTTCATTTAGTGAGTATACCTTTAAGGAATTTCCAACATTTATTTGACAGATTATCCTGGATATGGTCTTCACATTCTATTTCTTCGGCTAGGTATAAAATCTTGTATTTCCTCTCTATAATAATATGTTGGGCTCTCTGGAAATCAAATAAAAATTTAGTGTTCCATGGCTCGGTTCACTCTTACCAATTCATGATTAGGGAAATCAATGTGCTTAGTTCACAAATACTCTCTTTAAGTCAAATTGTCAAATCTAATGATCTGGAGGGATTCATACAGAGAGGTCTAACAATATCGCTCATTGATAATTCTGTTAGAACTATCACTTTAGTCACTTGGACTGCTCCATCAATAGGTTTTAAGGTTACCTCGGATGCCTCATATAAGAAAAACTGCAGATCAAGGTTAGGCTTCATTTTCAGGGATTCAAAAGGAGGATGTATTCGATAGGGTAGTGAATACATGGAGGCTGAAAACCCCCTAATGGCAGAGTTAGGGATGCAATCAAGTCCATCAAGGTAGGTATTCAGAGCAACATCCTTCCACTGATCCTGGAAGTTGATTCTATGAAGGTACGGTAGATTTTGAGGCAGGAAGCAAAACCACCATGGATCTGCAAAATGGCCGTTTCAGAAGCTATAACTCTCATAAACAGATATCACATTGGCATTCAACATATTTCAAGAGAAGGAAATCAAGTGGCTCATTGCTTAGCAGCTTTAATTGGTAATATCCAACATGAAGAGCTGTCAGGAATAACTTCAATCTGGCAAGCCATTGTAAGTGATCGACTCAAGATACCAAATCTCATAACAGTAATAGAAGGATGAATGAGGAACAGAGTCACAGAACAACTACATGCAGGAACCATTTCAGAAAGCTAATTACAAGGTTTTGGAAGACCTTGGTGTACATCTGGCTTAAAAGACTAATAACACATGGGGTGGAGTTAGTTTTCCTAAGAATCATGTACACTAAGCTCTTTCCACGGCCTAAACTTCTGGCTACTTTACATCGTGCTTGCTTCAGTGTTCAGATGTTTTAGATGATTAAGAAAAATTCTTGATCCTTTTGTATTAGACAGATTTATACACGGCTAGGGTGGCCAATAATATACCCCCGCTGCTGCAGCAGTTTCAGTTAAAAAAAATCTAAAACAAGACTTTGTCATGTATAAATTAATTAATAAATAATATATATATATATGTGTGTGTATATTTCTATCACAAGTACTCTATCAATGTATAAAACAATATCCAAACATTTTTTTATTTCAAATTATGTATTTCTTTAAATTTTCTCCAGTAATATACACATATATATATATATATTTATGTATATATGTTACTATGATATTTTATAGTTTTAAGAATATTTTAAGATGTTATATATTTAGAAAAATTATGATTGATTATATATAATAAATAATTAAAATGAATAACATATGATAATATTAGTATAAGTTATGATTGATTATATATAATAAATAATTAAATCAGTAACATGTTATAATATTAGTATATTATTTTTAGATAATTTGGGTTTAGCTTAGTCAAAATGACTTCAATATCCTCAGTTCACAGCACCATCCCGAAAGCTAATAATTTCTATTATATAGTGTTTGGGATTAGTCCGTATAAAACAAGATTTTGTCATGTATAAATTAATATAAAAAAACAATATGTATACATATTTTTATCAGAAGTACTCTATCATTGTATAAAAAAAATCCAACATTTTTTTATTACAGATTATGTATTTCTTTTTTTTTTTAAAATTCAATAATACACACATATATTACAATGAGATATTTATAGTTTTAATTATATATTAAGAAGCTATAATTTTAACAGGTTATAATTGATTATATATAGTAAAGAATTAAAATCAATAACATATTATAATATTAGTATAAGTTATGATTGATTTTATATTTCAAAGAATTAAATCAGTAACATGTTATAATATTAGTATGTTATTTTTAGATGACTTGGGTTTAGATTAGTCAAAATGACTTCAATATCCCTAGTCGACAACACCAACCAGAAAACAAACAATTTCTAATATATAGTGTTTGGGAAAAGTGTGCCATTTGAAAGAAGACACAAAAAGAGGACCAGAGAGAGTAGTGATAGTATAAAGATAGATCACTTATTTTAATGAATCAATAATTATTTTAATTTACGTTATATCTTTTTGGAAGGAAATACCAAAAGTATTATTAGTTATAAATAATGTCATAAGATAACATCTATTGGCCAGGAGAGCCGTTTTGATTCATTGAAAACACAATGTTTTTCACCTCTTCCATCCTAGGTTCAGTTATTAGACTATCATTTTCCTGTTCAGTAATCAGGTGAGGAATCTGGCTGAGAAAATGTGATTTGAAAAGAAGGGAGTTAGAATCTTCATCATCAGTTAAAAGATTTGAGAAGAAACAAATAGCTTCAGTCTCAATATCCATGAGGTTGTCTAACTAGGTGCCACTAGAAGATTTAATTTTAGTTATGTTCTGCTTATTTCTCCTTTCTTTAACAGATACATGAAAAAACTTTGTATTTTCGTCACCATGTTGAAGCCATTTTAATTTTGCTTTTTTGTTTCCAAAAAAGCTTTTCTTCATTTAGAGCTTTTCGTAGCAGAGCATTTTTCAGTTTTAAATCAATTAGATCAGCCTGTAGGTTAGTTCTCTCAATTTTAAATTTGATAGCTTTCACGATAGAATCTGACTGTCAGAATGCCCTAGGTTGTATCCAATGTCTACTTACAGCTCATTGGAAGCTTTTTAGTTAGTTTATGACCTGCATTCATAGAGTAGGCATATACATTTTTCTCACA
>JAULKJ010331314.1:0-10050 GCA_032355405.1 Rubia balearica | reverse complement strand
ACCCTATGTTTTGGTCAAAAGTGCCAATTTGACCCTGGAAACCAAATTCTGGCCGGAAATGACCATTACACCCCTTTAAAAAAGATATTTTAAGAAAAATATGAAAAGACAACATTACCCTTCCTAAAAAAGTCAACGATGTCGATTAACGCCGGTCAATTATTTTTTTCTAAAATTTTCAGAAAATATGAAAAGATGACATTGACCGGCGTTGACCCGTGGCATTGATCGGTAGCGTTGACTTTTTACCGCTATTGTTTACTTTTTAGAAAAAGGAAAATTTTGAAAAAATATGCAAAGATGACATTGACCGGCAATGTTGACTTTTTAGGAACAAAATGATGATAAGGTATTAATAAAATTTAATAAATCAAGGCCTAATAGGTTCCCAAGTTATAGATCATCAAGAGAAGAACCTAGATATTATGTAGGAGAACTATCTAGGAGATCAACATCAGATATTCCACCAAGTTTTTAAGATTCTAAAATAAGATATTCAAGTCCATTACCATAAATTATACCAGATGTAAATTCTAATTATGAATCACCCACTCGAACCGAAATGAAATATTCAGAATTACATATGATGATTAGTGATAAAAAGATAATAATAAATAAAGATTATATAAATAAAAATTATTATAGCTTAGAAAATAACCAAATAAGACTATGGTTTGAAGAATTAGATAGTGATTTAAGAAATAAATTTAAAATAGAATTTTGTGATGAACTAGAAAAGTTAGGAATAAGTAGAATGAAATTCTTTGTTTGACTACAATATTATTTAAAGAGAGAACAAGTAATAGGTCAAAGGAATAACTTAGAAGATATACTGATAATTAAAGTCAAACAAATTTATTTAAGAAATGGAAATTAAAAAAATGATATGGTTATTAGTTCAACACATCCTCCATTACAGAATATAAAAATTGATTTAAATAATGAAACAATAATAGCATCATCTTTTAAAGCTGGAAAAAAAATGTCAGAACCAGTCACAAACGAGAATATTAAAAAGGTATATCAACAGAATAATTATTCGAATCAAATACTACATACTATAGGACAACAATTAGATTTGATTTCAACTCAAGTAGGAAGTAAAGAATCAAAATTTCCAGACCTCACGTTCAAGCTGCACCATTTACTAAAAGTATGGAAAATTCAATCTCTTGGGGAAAAAAAAAACCAAGCTAGTACATCAAAATCATTAGGAACATTAGGAGTCATGACTCAAATAAATGACCAATATCCAACCAATTAAAGTAGTGATTCAGATGAAACAGATAGTAAAATAGATAATCAATTACAAGAAATTGAAGAGCAATTTACAGATAATCCTCAAGTTAATAAGCAGTCACTGAACTTAGAAATAAATAAATTAAGAGTACCAAAGTTAAGAGAAAATAGAAAAAATAATATAACAAAAAATGATTATCCCAGGCCAACAACTCCAGATATGCAATTTGAAGAAAAAAGCCAGATATTAAATAGTTATGATGGATTGTCAATATACCAATGGAATATAGATGGAAAATCAAAAAATTGAATATTAAATCTTCTTCAGGAAATGGGAATGGCAAGAATGGCTTATAAGACTAAATCTCATATTACTGAACCTCAATTAGTAGCATTATTAGTTACAGGATTTACAGGACAATTAAAAGGATGGTGGGATAATAATCTTACTCTAGACGAAAAACAATCAATAATGGATCATGAAACAGAAGAAGCAGTAGGCACAGACGAAAATATTTCATATGTTATGACTAAAGATGGATCAATAATATATGTGATTTCAGTGCATTTCATAGGAAATCCTAATGAAGAATTAACTAGTTCAAAAATATGTTTAACAAATTTAAGATGTCCAACATTAACAGATTTCAAATGGTATAAAGATATATTTTTAACACAAGTATTAAGAAAGACTGATTCAAATGCATCTTTTTGGAAAGACAAATTTATTACAGGATTACCAAATTTGTTCTCACAAAGAATAATTACAAATTTACAAAAAAGAATTAGGCGTTGAAAAAATAGATTATACTAATATAACATTTGGACAGATATTTACTTTTGTTAAAAAGAAGCACTTATTTTATGTCAGGATTTGAAAATTCAACACAAGTATGGATCAGAGAAAAAAGAAATGGGATCATTCTGTCAACAATTTGATATTACAGGTATAAAATCTCCTTCATCTGAATAAAAAAAACTTTAAAAATAAATAAGAAATTTTCAAAAGAGAAATATTATGGTAATAATAAGTTTTATAAAAGACATAGTAAATGAAAGCATTATAGGGAAAATAATAAATATAAGAATATTCAATGTTTTAAATGTAAGAAATTGGTCATACATCAGCCTTTTGTGAAAAGAAGATTAATTCATTATTTTCAGACGAAACAGAATTAAAAACTAAATTAATGTCATTATTAATAGCTAGCTCGGAAGAACAATTAGAACATACTTCCGATTCATCTTATTCAGAAACTAATAGTATGTGTCAATGTAAATTACCAACTATTAATATGTTAAAAACTACAATTAATAAAGCACAAATTTTAGAATTAATAGATAAATTAGAAGTAGCGGATAACAAAGCAGAGTATATTAACAACCTTAAAACCTTAGTAATGGAAGAACAAAATAGGGAAAGATTACAACAGATTTAATACTGGGATAATAGTATATATGAATGTAAAATATCAACCATTAATATGTTAAGATATGAGAATAATAAAAAAGAAATTCTATTAGAAATGATAGATAAATTAGAAAATTTAGAAAATAAAGAAGAATATATTTAAAAACTAAAACCCTAGTAATAGAAGAGGAAAATAATTCAAAATTACCAAAAGTTCAAGAACCATTTAGTTTAAGTAAAATAATTACAAAATATTCAGAAGTTGATAAGAGAAAAGAAGTAGTAAAATCAAATGATTCAAGAGAAGAAATTAATAAACTAAAAATAGAAGTAAGTCAAATTAAGCAAGAACTAATTACATTAAAAGAAAAGGATTTAGAACTAGAATTAAAAATAGAAACTAGTAATCCAAGTAGTTCAAAGATAGGAATAAATATAGCGGAAAGAACTCGTACTGATAGTCAATTTTTTAATGTAATTAATAAAGTCAATATAGAAAACTGGTATTCATTAGTTACGATAGGAATTGAAGATTTTACTATTAACATAGTAGCATTAATAGACAGTGGAGCGAACCAATCCTGTATTTGATCAGGAATTATTCCAAATAAATACTTAGTAAAAACAAGGATTGCAGTGAAAATAAATAAGAAATTGCCAAATGGATTCATATGTAATAATAATTATTGTATAAAATATTTATTTTTAATATTAGAAGATGTAGCGTAGGATGCAATATTAGGCAATCCATTCTTACATTAACTAACTCCCTTCAGGAAAATATTAGAAGGAATTATAACAAAGGTATTAGGTAAAAATTATTATTTTCATTCTTAAATCCACCTAGTCAAGTTGAATTAAACTTATTACAAAACAATTCAATATATAAAAAAGATATATTTAATGAATAGTAAGAAAAATATATATAGTAGTAAGTTTAAAGGAGGAATTAAGTTATTCAAAAATAGAAGAACAATCAAGTAATAAATTAATCCAAGAAAAGATTAAAATATTAGAAGTAGAATTTCAAAAAGAAGTTTGTTCAGATCATCCCAGTGATTTTTGGGAAAGAAAGAAACATTTTGTAAGCCTACCCTATGAAAAAGAATTCAATGAACAAAACATTCCAACTAAAGTTAGGCCTATTCAAATGAATTCTGAGATGGTAGAATTATGCAAACAAGAAATTCAAAATCATTTAAATAAAAATTTAATTAGAAAGAGTAAATCTCCTTGGAGTTGCTCTGCTTTCTATGTAAATAAACAAGTAGAAAAGGAACGAGTTGTTCCTAGACTTGTTATGAATTATAAACCATTAAATAAGGTATTACAATGGATTAGGTACCCAATTCCAAATAAAAGAGATTTACTAAATAGATTATTTAATGCTATAGTATTTTCCAAATTTGATTTAAAATCAGGGTATTGGCAAATTCAAATAGATGAAAGGACAAATATAAAACACCATTTGTTGTCCCTTTTGGACAATACGAATGGAATGTAATGCCATTCAGATTTAAAAAATGCTCCATCAGAATTTTAGAAAATAGTGATTGACATATTTAATGAATATTCAACATTCGTGATTGTTTATATAGATGACATATTAGTTTACTCAGAATCTATAGATAAACATTTCAAACATCTAAATATATTACTTACTAAAGGTTATTAAGAAAAATGGATTAATAATATCTCAACCTAAAATGAAACTGTTCCAAACAAACATAAGATTTTTAGGTCATAATATTCATTTAAGGAAAATTACCCCTATTCAAAGAGCTATTGAGTTCGCTGATAAATTTCCAGATGAAATTAAAGATAAAAACCAATTACAAAAAATGTTAGGATGTTTAAATTTTATTTCAGATATTCCCCCAAAACTAAGAATAATTTGCAAACCATTATATGAAAGATTAAAATCTAACCCTCCAGCTAGGAGTGAAACTCATACTAAAGTCATTAAGGAAGTAAAACTAAAAGCCAAATCATTACCATGCTTAGTTATTCCACATCCAAGTGCATTCATGATAGTTCAAGCAGATGCATCAAATATAGGATATGGAGGTATATTAAAACAAATCCATTTAGGTAAAGAGTCAATAGTTAGGCATCATTCAAGATTATGGACAGGATCGAAAATCGAATTATTCAACTGTTAGAAAAGAGGTTTTAGCAATTGTATTATGTATTTCAAAATTTCAGGATGGTTTATATAATAAGAAATTTTATTAAAAATTGATTGTAAATCTGCAAAAGAGATTTTACAAAAAGATATTAAAAATTTAGTATCAAAACAGATTTTTGCCAGATGGCAATCATTACTGTCAGTTTTTTATTTTGATATTGAGTTTATTCAAGGAAAAGACAATTCAATACCAGATTTTCTAACTCGTGAATTCCTTGTAGGAAAGCATGAGTAAATCTTCAAGATCAACAAGTTCGACGAATTCAAAATCAGCCAAGGATTATGAAATGAGAACCAATACTCCAAAACTTATCCATACTCCAATAGTAAGCCAAAATTACACATTACTTACTCCAAGAAATCCAAGACCTACTCAACCACCTCAGCCCACTACTCAACAAGCCCAGATCAATAGCTATTTCCTTAAACCCAATCCAGAATACATATCACTCACCCAACTCCAAACAAAACCAGATATTCCACAATTAAAATAATTTGTTTCAAAGATATTTTTGACACAATGTCAATGGATGGAAGATGATATTCAAAAAACCCAAAATTTTTATGAACTTATTTTAATAGATACTCATTCAATAGAAATACAACATATACCCAACAAATATGACCCAAGTAGAACAGATTATTCCAAGATACAGATTAAACATATACTTCACCCTAGACACTTTCCAAATATCCATTCCATAAATAAATTTTCAGTAAATTATATCCCGCAAGGGTTTAATTATGTTGATTATATTCAAGCATGGTATAGAATATTTTATATTAGACCATTTGACCATTCCTGGTTCATCAATTTCCATCAACAATTCAACACTGATATACCCATATGGTTTTATGATTGGTTCACCACTTTTGGACCAATTTAGAGAAATCTACCCCTTACCCGTGGTGGAAGGATATGATACATTCATCCAACTTAGCAAAGCAGAGAAATTCATGAAACCTTTTTATTCCATAGTGTGTTTAGAGTTCCATAGATATTTTCATGGAGCTTCCAAATTAGGCCAATTCATCAAGACAAACCATGTTCATTAATTAGACAATGTAATATTAAATGGTGGAGTAACTATAGAGTAGAATTCTGCTCACCAAAGGCAGTTATCCATTATATACGGACATGAGAGAAATTAAGAATTCAATTTAGCAAAGAAGATAGCATTAAGCAGTTCAAACCCCCAACCCAAATAGCCTTACATCAAACACCTCATTCAAGTCCAACTCAAGGAAGAAGACAACCATACAACAAATTCCTCATTCAACCAACACGACATTAATCAATACGAAAGAACAAAAGCAGTTTCAAGAATTAGAAGCAGATAGTGATTTCAAGAAAATTATGGACCTTTACAACAAACTCAAAGGCAAAGAAAAATTCAAGACAATAGAACTCAAGGAAGAAGACCTATTTGGAGATTGGGCCAAGACCCGTTCGACTTCTAGGAACAAGTGACACAAGCAATAATGGAAGGACCCAGACTCCCATCTGCATTCCACTTATTCAAAGCAACCGGTAATTGAGGGACCCAGATTCCACTCTTGACTTCAAACTTCATTCAATCTCATTTGTAATAGACTAGGCAAGTTCTATCAATAGGTAGATTCAATTTATTTGTAAAATACGCTGATTTCAGCCCCTTCTACTTCTCTAACCTCCTCACTCTGAATCTGATGAGTTTGAACTATCTTCTATTTGTTCATTATCTGAACTATTTATTAATAATGCTAACAATTTATTTTTTAATTCTCGTTCCTCTAAAAGTAATGAATTAATTTTCTTTTCTACCTTACAATAATGTCCAATTTTTTACATTTAAAACATTATATATTTTTATTTTTATTATTTCCTTTATAATATTTATTGTTATGACTTCTTTTAAAAAATTTATTATTATTATAATATGTTTCTTTTGAAAATTTATTTCTTCTTTTGAATATTTTCTTATATCCTGAAGAAGGTGGTTTTATACCAGTGATTCCAAATTGCTGGTAAAATTAACCCGTTTCTCTTCTTTCAAAACCATATTTTTGTTGAATCTTTAAATGTTGACACAAAGTTAATGCTTCCTTTTTTACGAATGCAAATATTTGTCCAAATTTTAGACTATTGTAATCAATTTTCTCAGTTCCTATTTTTTTTTGCAAATTGTAATTATTCTTTGTGAAAATAAGTTTGGTAAGCCCGTAATAAACTTTTCTTTCCAAAAAGGAGCATTTGAATATGTTCTTCTTAACACTTGTGTTATCTTTATACCATTTGAAATCGGTTAATGTTGGACATCTTAAATTTGTTAAACATATATTTGAATTAATTAGTTCCTCATTAGGGTTTCCTGTGAAATACATTGAAATTACATAAATTAAATACGTTGATCAATCTTGAACCATAGTAAAAGCTATATTATCGCCTTCTCCTACATCTTCTTCCGTTTCATGATTCATTATTGACTTTTTCTTCTAAGGTGAGATAATTATCTCACCATCCTTTTAATTTCCCATTGAATCCTGTTACTAATAAACTTACTATTTGAGGTTCAGTAATATTTATCTTAGTTTTATATGTCATTCTAGCATTACCCATTTCTTGTAATATATTTAATATTTGTTATTATGATTTTCCGTCTATATTCCATTGATACAGAGACTGGCCATCATAACTATTTAAAATTTGACTTTTTTCTTCATATTGAATATCCGGTGGAGTTGGCCTAGGATAGTAATTTTTTGTTCTATCATTTCTCCAATCTTTTCTAAACCTTGGTTCTCTTAATTTGTTTATTTCTAACTTAGGTTGTTCTAAAATATCCTGTTGATTATCATTAAATTGTTGTTCAATTAAATCTATTTGATTTTCTAATTCTCTTCTGAATCAGAGGATTCACTACTTGAACTAATTGAATTGTCATTATTAGTTTGAGATATCACCCTTGATGATTTTGACGTACCAGCCTTATCATTTTTGTCATTCTTTTTATCCCATGTTATTGAATTTTCCATTTTCTTTGAAAAAAGTGCTACCTGAAAATAAGGTTTAGTAATTTCATTTGGAAATCTTGTTTCTTTACTTTCTAACTTAGTAGATATCATATCTACCTGGTTAGCTGTAGTGTGTAATATCTGATTTGAATAATTATTTTGTTGATATACTTTTTAATAGCATCCGAATTAACTACTTATGTTAATTCTTTTCCTATCTTGAATGGTGATGCTACTATAGTTTCATTATTAATATTAAATTTTAAATTATTTAGTGGAGGATGGATTGAACTTATAATTATATCATTTTGTGAATTCCATTTTAAAAATAAGTTTGTTTGTACATTAATAACTGGAATATTATTTAACTTATCTTCTTTTCTTATTACTTGATTTTTCTCTAAATAATATTGTAACCATACAAAAAGCTTCATTTTTCTTATTTGTAATCTGTTAAGTTCTTCATAAAATTTTGTTTTTAATTATTTCTTAATTCTACGTCAAAATCTTCAAACCATAATCTGAGTTGAATGTTGTCAGGACTATAATAATCATTATTTAAATACTCCTTATTTATGCTAAATTCTTCATTACTTGTCATCATATGTAATTCTGAAATCTTCATTTCGCTTTGATTCGGGGATTCATATTGAGAATTTACATCTGGAATTATTTCTGGTAATGGACCTGAGTTCCTAACTTTAGAATCTTGGAAACTTAAAGGAATATCTGATGTTGAACGCCTGGAAGACTGACCAACATAATATCTGGGTTCCTCTGAGATTGATCTATTTTGTGGAAATCTGCTAGACACGGTTCTACTAAATTTTATTAATACTTTTCCATTATTTTACTCTTCTATTATTGATGGTTCTGTAATTATTCTATTTCTTTGCACAGTTAATGGTCTTTTGGTCACTATTTCATCTGGAATAGTTATTTCATCTCATCTTAATAATTTTGGAGTTTCTATTCTAGTATTGTTAGATTCTGATACTATAAATATAGACTCATCCTTCTGTGAAGGATTTAACGTTAATGCAGTGGGAATCATAGATTTCATTAATTTAAAATAAACTCTATAAACTAATACAAATGTTCAGTATTATCTGCAATCTTATTTTGTTTTAATTGAATATCTAATTTTAATGAATTCATTATATTTGGGTCAGTTAAACTTACCGAGTAGTTTGGGATACAATTAAATCTAATTGTTCCATTGCAAATATTAGTTTGAATCATTGCTAATAGTGAATCTTTATATTCAATTAATCTATCATCTCTTAATGTCATAAAAATAGGAGTATCTATTCCTAATCTTACTAATGGATGTAAAGATATTTGAATTAGTCTGAAATGAAGAAATCTATAACTTTGCATTACATATTGATTAATTGCTTTCTCAAAAAGTAATCTTATTGATTGAAAATCTTGATTCATTGGTAATATTTCTTCATGTATTTTAATCAAATATGCCTTACTAAATTCAAATATTCCTTGATGATATATTCACCGCAACACAAACAGGCTATTGGGATGCTAAAATGTGTCCCAGTAGGTCTATATTGGGACGCTTCCATTGATAGGACGCTTTTGAAAAACGTCTCATAAATGACCCGTTATCGTGAGTCCCTATAGATCATGGGTCACTATATTAAGCGACCCTATAGATAAAATATAGGGTTATTTCTATGCGTCCTATCATATTTTTTGGGCCCTTTTTTTGTGATTTATAATTGTATATTGGGTCGCTTGTTTGCATCCTAATATAAACATATTAGGACACTTTTTTTGAAAATTTGTGACATACAAAAGTGTCGCTAAAATTGTTAGTGATGCTTTATAGAGCGTCCAGATGAGCGCTACACTTCGAAGCGTCGCAAAAATATGCTCCAGCTAGAAGCGTCGCAAATATATGCTACACCTGGAAGTGTCGCAAATATATATTTATAGAAATAAAAAATTACTAATTAAAATTCAACCCCCAAAATTCCAATAATTTACAATTCAGTATGTTTATTTTCAATATTTGCTATTCAGCAAGCCAACTTCTAATAACTACTAATCAACCCACATAATTTCACTAACTTCACCAAAAGTCCCTACCCTCTCCTAGCCCTCTATGCAATCATCCTAACACCTGCATAATTTTTCATTTGGTGGTAACTGATACAAAAATTCAGTAAAACACAATAAAAATTCAACAATTCAATCAATC
>JAULKJ010331295.1:0-10051 GCA_032355405.1 Rubia balearica | reverse complement strand
TTCCTTGATGTACTTCGAACTATCTGTGACACTTTCTCTCCTCTAGTAGGTGCCTCGGAATCTCTGTTGGGTGCACGCAGATCCCGCGCGACTCCTTGCATTTCACTACTGCGTAGGCACCAATGAACAAAGACAAAATCCAAAATGGTATAAAGAGCATGGTAATTAGCACTTGATTTGTTCTGAAATTTGTGTGTTGTATTTAAACAGTTGATATCTCTTATGTATGCTGATTGACAGAGTTTTGCCATTTCACTTGCTTTCAATTTATTTGTGTATATGTGTTGGATGTTCTAATTTAAGTTGTCAATTTAAAAAGCTGCAATATCTGATGTATGCAGAATGGTCTGTTGCTATTTTTGGGGTTTTATATTCAAAGATCTGCCTTGGTTTTATTTGTTATTGATGTTGTTTGTAATTGAGTTCTTTTTTTCTTTTATTGGTTGAGTAGTTGTAGAGTTGAGTGATTCGGAGACCGGAAAAATAAGAACCAATTTGATGTCTGATTTACTGCTTGAATTATGGTGAAGGAGATGGAGTACTATGATATACCGGGAGTGGGTATAGATGCATCTACTGCTGATATTAAGAATGTCTATTACCTCAAGGTGAGGCCTTCGTGTTGATTTATTCAGCATTTAATCAACAAATTATGCTCTTTTTGCCTAATTATTGTCATGTAAAATGGTTTGGTTGTTTCTGTTCCAGGCAAGAGTAGTACACCTCGACAAAATCCCGAATGGTCCCAAGGCTGATAATAATTTTCAGGTATATGGTTTTGCCTCTTTGGTCATGTAGTTTGATACTTGTGAAACTCTTGATCACCATTATACTGGATTTAGTTTATGGTGAAAAGGTATGCTTTTGACATCAAATAGGACTTCTTGTGTGATTAAATTGAGTTGTTAAGCTTCGATGGAACTTGGAACTAATGGAGTGAAGTCATGTTTGAAGGTGCTCGGGGAGGCATACCAGGTCTTGAGTGATGCAGAGAAATGAGAAGCATGCAATAAGTATGAAAAATCTGGAGTCCAGCAGTACGTGCTCAAACTATTCTCTATGAAAAGTTTTGGAAGTTATTACCGTGGATGTGTTCAAGTAATAATATGCTTAATGAACTCATCTCAGTTAACCTATTTAATGAACTTCACAACACATTTGCTTACTTTTACCAAAATGTAGAGAGGTTTATAAAGTAAAAGTTTTGACCTGATGAAGATGACAATCAAGAAATGGCCGTTATTCTTACTCATTTACTTTCCTACAACCAGGGAAACCATGGTGGATCCTGCAACCGTGTTTGGAATGTAATTTGAGAGTGATTTCTTTGAAGATTACGTAGGCCAACTTCGACTGGCTTCTTTGGCAGGGGTCGACATGGATGATAATTCAGGAAATCCTGATGCACTCACTCAGAAAATTCTGAAAAAGCTGAATGTATAGTTACTGCTTATCATCATTCTTTAGTCTACCTCTTTTCTCCTTAATTGTTCTTCATTGAAATTTTCTAATTTACTTCTGCAATGTAACTACAATTCAAACCAGGCATTGCAAAAAGAAAGAGAAGAAAAGCTCATGGTAAATTTAAAAAATCGCCTAGATCATTTTTTTTAGAGATTGTTAAAGAAGGTTTCTAGCTCAAAATGGGTACACTTTTAGAGTGTGAATTTTTGGCATTACTATTTGGAGTTTCAGCCTAAGATATTAGGCTAAAGAAAGTGTTTTTGATCAGTTGATTTGAGTGCAAGTTATGTATATAGTTATGCAAAGAAGATATGTGAAAGTGAGGTTTTTAAGAGCCTATTTATATTTCTTGGTTATTTACTGGTTTTTGAGATACTCCTAGTAGAATTATGGAGTAATAGGTTAATTTTACGGAGATCAATGTTTTTATGTTTTCCACAATTTGGGCAGTTTTTACATTTTGACTGTACTGAGATCAATATTTTTTCGCTTTCCACAATTTGATCAGGTATACATCTTGAGTTCTTGACTGTACTGAAAGGACTCAAGCATCGTCTTGCAGCTGGTAGTACAAGATACTTTGAATTTACGAAAATATTTTGAAAAAAATTGAACTTAGTATTTGTGCTTTTTATGTTACTAATATTCTTCTATGTAGGTTTTATGTAAGAATGTGGAATCTGCCCTACTGGAGGTAGAAAATCTCATCGATGTGATTTCAACGTAATGTCTTCTTCTATATTATGCTTTTGCTTCCATTCGTTGATGGTTTTTTTCCAAAAAAGAATTCAATTAAACTTATTACATTTGTAGTTTAAATATTTAAGTTGTTACGTAAAATCTTCAATTTGTATTATATATAATACTATTCTTATAATTCTTACCATTCGTTATCCAGTTCGCACATGGTGCGGGCGCATCGCACTAGTTATCTTCGAAATGATATACGCAGTAGTGATTTATGAGCGACATTATAATGTCTTTCAAGCACTTATTGCACAGCGACTCATTGTGAACAACTAGATTGCACGGTAACTATTTTCTGGGTTTCATTGCTGTCGAACGCGGAGCTGATGGTGATCGGGCTTACCAGTTTTACCTGTCTCTGCGACTTCAAGCATCAGCTCCTCCGCGTTCAGAATCTAAATTCAGATTCTATTGCCCTTATTCTGCTAAACCCTTGATTCTTTGATTCTTCCTCCGGCGTCACTTTCTCCAAACCGCGCCACCGCATAGGTATTTGATGACGAAACTTATCTTCACCAATTTTTCAGCTGGGTTTTGTTCAAAGTCAATTTTTACTTATACAAGTAGCTGGGTTTTCGTTGTAGAGGAATATGGAGAAGAGAGGGGTTGTAAATGATGCTAGCATGTTGAATGAAGATGAGCATGTTGGTATTGCTTTGCATTTCGTTGATGTTTTGTTCCTACTAGTAGAACTTGCATTTCGTTGCCATCTGTTTACCTTTTTGTTCTCCAACTGTGTGCCCGATTTGGAAGTTTCTATGGACGTGAGATCAGTAATGTGTAATTATAATCCCAAATCAGGGCAGCTGTATTTCTTATCCGCTGGAGAGGCGTATTTGCATTTATTTCCTCTTTTTTTGTAGTGTGTTTGGTTCTAGGAGCTGTATGGGTTTACATTCTGTATACGATATACGAATTGGGTTACTACTTATGGGATACATTACTTCATGTTTCTGTGGTCCTCCTGAAGGTGTTAGACTTAGTGTGCGAGGCTGAGGACAAGTCATATATAGAGAGGATGGGTAGCGCGCACGGATAGGATGTTCTGTTCTATGTTTTCAGCTTCTTGAAGGGTGTTTTTCTGTTTACATTGATACTAAATGTCATTGTTGGGATATGTTAGATTTTCTTGAGATTCCTTTGTTGCTAACTGCAGGGGTGTGGGTTGGTGTTCTTTAAATCTATAGCTTGCTGCCAAGTTAGCTACTTGCATAAATTTTCAACTTTCAGAATTACACTAATGCTGGTCTCTGGCTTCTTATTTGTCAGGTCCAACAGCGGTGTGCTCACTGCTACTGAGGGACTACTGTTATTAAGCTGCAGGTACACCTTGGTTCTTTTTCTGAGCTTTATTGTTTTTCTTTGAAATGTGTGTTTTGTGTTTATTTTAGAAATATACTTATGTAGATGGTAATGTCACACATTACATGGTTGTGGATGTAATGTCCGCTAAATTAATTCTTAGGCAACTTTATTCATCATTATTTACTTTTGAGATATCTTAGGATGTGTTTATTAAAAACATACTTCCTCTATCCAGGACTAACAATGTCCCGTGTCACTATCTCTTTTTTTCCCCCTTAAATTATCTTATAGACTTGGTTGGTCGATAGAGTTTTGCTCAACCTTGGGCAAGCATTAATTTCTCTACATTGTCATCTGAAGTTCCTAGTTCTCCGCTAGCAAAAGAACTGATGACCAGCTTCCTTCTGCTTTCCGATATAGCAATATTGTGAAAGTGTCTTCAAGTGCTGATATTTCATTCAGAATACTCCTTTATATAATGGCACAACAATTTCAGTAAATTGTACGACGAAGATGAAAGCATTAGGGCTAGCGATCAGATGATTTATTCATCTTGATGATTTACGTTCTGTTTACCAAAGTGATCAGATGGATGGTGATCATTTGCACTGGGGCTAGTGAGCAACTAGGTGAAGGATGATTAATTAGATACGGAAAAGTTTACAGTTAAAAGTGTCAGTAACCTTTTTATATTGGCTAATGGATGAGTGTGACTCGATGATGCTTATAGATGTCAAATATTGGTTTTCGCATGCAATGTTTAACTCTGTTGGAAAACCAGCAGATTCCATCTCACTGTTTAGAAATACAGATGTACTTACTATGATTTGATCCCATCTCATTGGTTCTTTTCATACTCAAGAATAAAAATAGGTCAACAATATAAACTCTCCAGGAACACAGTAAACAGTAATATTATGGTTTACTTTGAATTCTCATTGCTGAGTGAGTCTTCTGTTATCATTCTTCTACTCTAACTGAAACTGATTCCTTTCTTCTGATAAAACTTTATTCCATAACAATTTACTGAACTTCATTCTATCAGAGAGACCTGATGCTTTCATCTTTTAACTTGTATAGTGAATTGTTGTGCCATGATTGAGAAGTGTCTTCAAGTGCTTACTCCAGGGCCTCTCATGGCTCCTGCTTGAGAAGTGTTTAGTACTGATGCGTGCTTCCAAAATCAGTTATAAGTTATAATGACAAGTTTTCAGTTGTAATGTGAAGTAATTGTTACTGATGCGTACTTCCCATAACAGGTGCTGTATCTCTCAAACTTACATCTGTCTGTACCCCATCAATTCCAACATGTCTCTGATAATTATTTGTCCCTCAAATAGATAAGAATCTTATCTATATGGGTGGTATCTACTATACTATAAAAGCGCCGATCCCCCTACTACCACAGTGTTTTTTCGCTTGCAGAAACGGCGTCGTTTCCGCCCCTCTTTCACCAGCCTGCTTCGTCGACCAAAATGCAGTCCTTCGTTTTCTCCATTCCAAACTACGTGTCGATTCATCCCTTCTCACTTCTTTTGTATGCATCACTCTTTTCACTCCTTGGCTTCTTTTGTACGCGTCGACCAAAACTGATGGATCCCACTTTCTTCTCTTCCTTGGCTTTGCATATATGCTTACACTTTCAGAATGTTGGGTTTTTGTCGTAGCACAATTTTACAAGGTAATTTCATGGCTTCCCTGACTAAATTTGGCCGTCTTTTCCATCATTGTTGGGCTGTTTTCTTTAAATTTTATGGTGTTCTTTTGATTTCCTAACCGATATTGGGTGTGGATGAATGTGATTTTGAGCTTCGTTGCGCGTTCTTGATGTTGATGTGTTGTTCTGTTTTGGAGTGGTGGTAAATATGATTAATTATAAATATGAAGTCTAGTTTCTTTATTCCTACTTCAGGCGATCCTTTGCGTAGAGGGATAAACAGTTCCAGAGTGAGAATGAAACCCCAGGTTCAAATGCAGAAGCAACGTCATGTTACCCAATTCTACTCCGTTAACATTCACAAAAATAAAGCAGCTCTTATCTATGTACATAAGTAAATTGAGAAAATATTTGAGAATATTGTGTGAGTGGACGGAGAATAATGGATGTGAATATTGGGGCTTATATTTGCTGAAATGGATTGAATTGAATTCAAGTGAGAGTAGATGTACAGAAAATTAATAACAACATAACTAAATGAAGTTAAATTTCATTTTTTTTATTGAATTGACCTGAATTAAAGTGTAGATAAATTTGGGAGGCAAAATCTAAATAATATATTGGTTGGTTTAAAAAATAAACATTTATACAGTTAAAAGTACTAACTATTAATATGTATATTAACATTAAATTTGACTAATTGGATATTGTATAAAAATTAAATAATTATTAAAATAATTCATAAGTATAGTGATCAATCAATATAATATAAAATAGATAGACAACTAATATACATACGCTAGAGACTCCTTACAACTATATTTTTGCTTGAGAAAAGTGGTAAAATAACCTTGTCTTTTGGTTGAAAGTGCCAATATAACACTATAATTTGATAAAGTGTCAATCTAACTCTTGACTTTGTTGACTTTTTAGTCAATGACTATTTGGTCGGAATTTGATGAAATGATGATTTTACTGTTGATTTAAAAACCCCAAAAAACATGAAAAGACCAAACTGCCATTTTCATTATTTCTCAATCTTCTTCCCGCTCATCCTATCTCCCCCTTCCCTTCAGCTCGCTTCTCGTCTTCGTCCTCCAAAACCAAATAATTCATACTTTCGCCCGCTCCTCGTCTTCGTTCTCAAAACCAAATACCTTTTACCCTCTTCGTCTTCGTCGGATATAGAGACTCAACCTTATCTCCCCCTCCTATCGTTTTAACAGCGGTCTCCAGTCTTCTTCATCGGTGCAAACTGTGGGCGAGGGTTCTGGCGTGGTGGTGGTGTGTTTGACCGGCGGTGGGAACTGGGCGTTTTTCTGACAGTATTGGTGGAATGGGCAGAGCGGTGTGTGGGGCTACGGTTTTCCAGCAATGGGGCTGAGAGTTTTCTTTTTTTAAAACTTCACCATTCTGGCAGTGGTAGTGGGGCAGAGATGAGTGACGGTGGGGGGTTAAGCGACTAAGGTTTTCGGCGATGTGGGGTTACGGTTTTCGAAGATGGGGGGCTATGTTGTGGCTGGGTTCTCGGTGGTGGGGGGCTGAACAACTAAGGTTTCTGATAGTGGGAGGCTAGGTGGCGTGGACTAGGGTTTCCGGCAATGGTAAATTTGTTTCCGGAGAAGCGATGGTTTCTAGCAGAGCAGCACCGATTTCCTGCGGAGTAGCGACGACAGACAGTAAGATGGGCTATGAAGAAGAAGAAAACAAATAAGCTTACATGTCACAAGGGGTATAATGAGTATCAATTTTCAACTTTGGTCGAAGGGGTATTTTAGCAATTTCACTTTCTGATCAATGCCTGAATTCGTTGGGTCAACATCGTAATTAAAGAGTTTGGGCATATCGGCTCTATTCAATATAGATTGGCACAATTGGTAATGAGCTAGGGTTATATTGGCATTTTCAGTCAGAAGTGTATTTTGCGTTTATTTTTTAAAATTTTCACTTGTTAAAATCATTCAAATCGGTTTATTAAAAAATTAATCTTGGGCAATTATTAGTTATACATATGTTCTATTAGATGAATCTTCTTTTTTGTTTCAAGTATAGAATTCTGTTTTTTTTTAAATGCATACATGTGATTAAACATTTAATGATACTTTTCAACCGATGTCATATATTTATTAAAATATAAATGGAATTATCTGGTCCAAACCAGGATAAGAAAAAGCGCGGTTGATATAAAATATGTTATAACTCTTTTTAAAGAAAATATTTTTTTGTTAGATCATTTGATGATTAGAAAAATTATGAAAAATATTATTCTGGGTTAAATTATAATTATTTATATGTTTAAATATATTTTAAATATTTTATAAATATAAGATACCCATTACAACGTAAAAATAGAAAATTATTTTATCGATTATATTAACTATTAATAGTTTTATAAAACAAAAACTTACGAGGCTTAAATAATTTAAAAAATCACTTCAACAAATAAGAGTTTCTGAAAGAATGAAGATAACTTTCTCCACTTTATTGGATTGACCTTTGATGCCTTAATGACGAGGGTGCATATTTTGATTATGCCTGCTTTTTGCACGTGTGATGCCATATTATTCGTGTGGCTAAGATAATTCCCATTCAGTAGGTCAATTTATAGGTTTAGAGAATTGGTTTGCTCTATCTTTACAGTTGCTCTATCACATTTTTAATGCTTGGTAAATTTGTATAAAGCTATTAATTCTAAAAGAATAAATTATTTTTTGTAAGAAAAGTAGAATTTGGTATTCTCTTACTTCTAAGATAAGGTAATTTTATTTATAAGTACAACTCCGCCGAACACACCCGATATCATATGCTCATTGATATCGCTTACTTGAATACGCATTTTGCTTTTTGCTTTTTTATGTATTTTATATTATTGATATAAATTTTTACATCGATTTTCTAAAGAGTAAATGACTTGCATTCAAAAAAATGACTTACATATAAGATATTGGGTTACTCCACTTGGTATCATTTGATTTTAAGATAGAAACTCAAAATACCTTGAAATTTAATATTGTATTCGAGCTCATGTTGGGTTATTGGACCGACATTGAGATCCCCGTTTAATTAGGCCTGATATTGGGTCATGGAGTCTTTGCAAATATTGGGTCGTTCCATATATGCAGGTGAGTGGATGTGTTGATATAAATTCTCACATCGGTTCCTTAAAGACTAAATAATTAACTTAGTACATAAAATATCTTGGGTTACCCCACTTAGTACCAATTAATTTTATGATGGAAATCCAAATACCGTGAAATTTAATATGGTAGCATAAATTTTCAAAACAAATGGTATGAAATTCAAACAAAATCCCAAAACCATACAAATTAGCTTGTCGTTGTCGTTGTGTCCTTGCTTCCGCTACCACCACAAGGCTCTCCACTTCTCGACGTCGCTGCTCACCAATCAGGCATCTTCACGGTAACGACAATCGAAATCCGTCGACGAACGGCCCTTCAACCCGCAGTGGCATACGAATCAACGAATCATGTCGCACAACCAAATTTCTAAGACGAAACCTGAGAAAACCGCGTGTTCAAAGCGAAGGACGGCATCGGAGGCAATGGAACTCGCCGAGAATCGGTAAAGATTGCAGAAAACTGTGATGTTTGTTTCCTTTTTGACTATTTTGAATTCAGTCCCTGAACATCAGAGCTTCTTAGTAATTTGACCCAAAAAATATTTAGTTATGCATTGACCCCTAAAATTTACCAACTTCTGTTTTATGAATTTTATAATTTATACTTAATCACTAGTCTTACCATAAATGGTTCTCATAGGAGACGGATTCAAACTAAACACTAAATCGGCTAGAAGATAGGGAGGAATTATTAGAGTTGTTATTGTAAGATCCAAATCATGGGTTGTGGTCATAATTTTATTCTCTTGTTTATCTAAAGCTTCTCTCCACCTTTAATCGGGTTCGTCATATTGGGTGTTCGTCGGTCCGAGACCGGACCAAAACCGAAATCATAAAAAATCTTGGATCGAGGATCGAACCGGTTTGTGATTATTTAGGACTGGGACTGGATCGGAATTACTCTGGCTTTTGACCGGTACGGACCGGTTGGACTGAATTTTAGTTAACTTTATTCTCTTACAAAAAATATTTGGTGTTAGAAAATTTTAATTAAATTTTTATCTTTTAAAAGATAGTAAACTTGGAGTTATTAGAAAATTTTAGTTCAAAATATGGAAGAATACTAGTCCACTGAAAATAAATATAAACTAGTATATAAAATTAAATCATAAATATATAAAGCATATACTACATAAGATTAAATTACCAATCCATCCGGTCCGAACCGGAAAATTTGATCTTGGACTCGACCAAACCAGACCTCGTAATTCTAAAAAAAAATCTTGGACCGAAAATCAGACCGGAGTTCTATAAATCTGATTCCGATACTTATATTCCGGTTCAGTCCAATCTATTTTACCGGTCTGTGCCAGTTCATGAAGGGTGCGCATAAAAAATATGCACATGTGGAGTTTTAATAGAAGTTTATGAATTTTAAGCAAGGTTTCCTTTATATTATTAGGAAATGTTTATTTAATTTCTTTAGTAAATAGATTCATTGTACTCTAGGATGATCTATATGTATTCCTAGGTATCTAGAATAGTCTTTACGTATTCCTATAATTTTATATTCATTGTACCTGTCTCTTTTTTTTAAGCAAATAGTCAGCCTTCTTCTCATTAAGATGTAGAATTGGGTTACAACTTGTGGTTTATCGTGTGCACAATCACCATTGTTAGTCTATACTCCCTCCGTCCCACTACAAATGACATATTTACTTTTGGACCATATTTTTAGAAATTGTGGTGGCCTACATGTTTAAAGGGGTAGGATTAATTGATGAATTTGGATAAAAAAT
>JAULKJ010331275.1:0-10051 GCA_032355405.1 Rubia balearica | reverse complement strand
ACCTCCCCAAAGTTGAACCTTACTCGTCCTCGAGTAAGAAAAGATTCTAGCAAGCAAAGAAATTCATGCATCTCTACCCTAATATTAATACTCCCCCAATCAAAGCCCCACAAAAAGTTTCATTACTATAAGTCTTAAAATCAAGCTCGAATGATGATTCACACTCAACCCCCATTCCTAATTTTACCCAATCATTCCACCTATAAATTCACTAATTCCCATGAAAACATCTTAAATTCTCGAATTGATAATCCCAAAATCCATTGGTATTAAGTGAAGTTAAAAATATGTCAAATGTTGAAATAAACTTAACCTCATACTAATATATCAATCCAAAACTGAAGTATACCAAGAATAAAGAATTTCATACCTTACTTCGTTTTCCCCGCTACATTACTCAATCCCAAGAAGGTCCACGATGTTGGGCTAACCAACTTAACCATATGTTAACTGCAACTTTATGACACCAACGCTGGCAAATGAGTAAATTGTAACCTATATATATTCTTTTTCTCATTTTGCCAAGGAGCCTTTTCGGGTTTTCATCCTAGTCACACATCGTGTTTCTTTGGCTCACATCTCACCCACACATTTAGACTCTCATTTTTTCCTACACCATCCTTTTGGTTTTTGGCCTATCCGGGCCCTCAATGTTGCCTAGATTTTCCTCTCGGGTTCAACTTAGCGGTTTTTCTTTCTCTTTTTGTTCTTTTTCATTTTTTTTTCAAAATTTTCTAATTTTTCCCAATCAAAAATACAAAAAAGCAATCCAAATATCAAAACTAATGAATAAAAACATCCCAAAAGCCAAAAATATCCAAGACAAGGAATATCCCAAAACAAAATCATCCAAAAGAAATGAACTCTAGAGCTAATTCTCCTCCCCACACTTAAACCTCTACATTACCCTCAATGTAGACAAAAAAAGGCATATGTGGTAGAAATAATAATGGAAGGAATAAGCTCACAAAAGTGCCACTGGGCTCAATAACTGCTGCGATGAACTACCAACTCCGTAGCACTGCTGATAAAGAGCCATCCACTCTTCATTACTCTGAAGCCTCTAACTGCTCAAGGATATGGGCCTGGGGTGCCACCAGAGCGTGCCTACATGACTTATACTCTGGATGAGAGCTGATTAATCTTCTCATATATATATATTGTGGCTGTATATCATGTTGGGAAATCGTAAATAGAAATATGGAGGTGGATGCTGGGACTGGCTATGGTAGCTGCCCTCATATGCTAGCTCAGTGTTTGAGAGGGGTGGAGATTTTGGTGAACCTTGTGGTGAGTGTGGGGCGAATGGCAGTGCACCATCCTCTGCCACAACTGACTATGGGCTAAAACTCTGTCTGGTAGTGCACATCCGCGTCGATGGCTAATTCCTCCACAGGTGTTTCGGGCTCTAACTTGGTCTGCTGAAACTGGGGAAGCCTCATAAAAGTGACACTCGCCTTCCCGTAGAGCCAGTGGCATACCCCGGGCACAGATGTGTGGTCGATGAAGTGGTAGCTCTTCATCCTCGCAAGAGAGATGAGGTATGAATAACCCTTTCCCACCAGGGAGAAACCATCAGGAGCAACAATAATGAGGTGCTCCGCTAGGAGAGTGATCATCTCTCCCAAAGAAATCTCCTCCTTCAGCTTCTTAGCCATACTAACTAATCTCACCATCCAGAACTCGGCCCATCTCCCATAGCCTGCCACAAGAAATTGACCTCCCAATTGGACACATTTTTTGGTTCCACCTAACAAAACAATGTGCCCGCCAAGAATCGGTGAATAAACCTGAGAACATGATGGATGATAATGTTGTTCTTATCCCTCGGGTGTCTCACCCTCTTGGTGATGGTGTACCAAAACTGGGTGTCCTCTATGATATCACGCTCCTGGGATTGCCGATCCAATATGTCCCTGATAGTCGTAGTGTCCCACCCAAATACTGCATCAATCTGTGCTACTTTTATCTCCCGAGAGGTATCATTCAGGTGAAAGTGGATGTATTTTTCACTCGGCTCACCATTCCTTATATTTCAGAACTACACTATGAAGAGGAACTCAAAAGTGTATCGTCTGTAGGTAGGGGCACTCTTATCAATAAATCCACCAAGTCCCCCTCTGGAGATGAGGCAACAGACTAGATGGCTTAACCCTAGAGCATCTAATGCTGCCCCATTAATGAAGTTGGCTCTTGCATCCTGCGAGAGGCTAAAATGTCCCACCTCTCCGCATATGGGTCAAACTCATGAATCAATCTGGAATTGGTGGTGTTGGCTCGGGAGTTGGGGGTGGATGGACGGAAGGACCTGCCCTCTGAGAAACTCTCAACCTCTTCTTCGGAGCCATGGCTATCAAAATAGCAAAGAATGTCAAACGCACAAGGATATAAACTATAGAACATGTAACTTCACCCTAGAAATTATCCCACAAAAATGTTGAACATATAACAACAAACATCTAAACACCATTATGGAGTTTTAGCACTTACAGTTACAATGATGTAGTTAATATACCACCATCAACGCAAGTAACTATAAGGGTTCTAGGATGTGTTTATGTAGTTATATGTAAACAACAATGTCATCCATTTCTAGATATATGAAATAATACACTCATGTTCTATTCAATGAAACCATATGAAACATGCCACTTTTCTACAATTCATGAATATACCTAACTAAATGATATACTCATTTAACTATATGCATGTTGATGAATGTATTCACTCAACCCCTCAAAAAATTGTAAGATCATCACATAGCCTACTCGTCAACCATGTTAGTCACTATAAGTACAAACATAGATATGTGTCAATAAGTTTAACCATTGTCGAAATATCTAACCATAAAGAACCTAGGCTCAAATTAGAAAAAATTTCCATTATTCTCATACTCAAAATGAAACTATGGCATCAATCAATTCCAAAATAGGTGTTGATCACAGAGATTGGTGCATACAAAAGCACCCATACTTCATAAACATATGATTCCCCGATTTACATTCAAATTAAAATGTAAGCACAAGGATAGTGGGGAATCATACCAACAAATAATGCAGGAGGGTGAAAGAGAAAAGCCCACAATAATATATAGCCCTAAGTAATCAAAATCCAAAAATCCCCAAAAACTAGGGTTCCGATTTTCTCTGAAATTTGGCTAAATTTGTCGTTAGTTTAGTGGAATTGTGGATTAGAGGGAGTGGGGGTATTGATTTAGGAAATAAATAAGTTTTTTTGTGGCCGGAGTGACGGATTTGAGGAGAGCGGCGGAAGAAAGAAAAAGATTGAAGGAGGGAACCTGGTTCTATTTTTTTTTATAACTCATTTGATTCCGCCGCGACTTGAGACGAGTTGGTTGCGAGTCACAGAAATTATCACGATGTGCAACATTCTATTCGCGAGTCATGAATTTCAGGGTCTGTAAGTTAATTTTTTTTAAAAAAAAACCTCCCCAATTTGGTCGTGACTCGTAAAAATGGGAGCTGAAAGTTCAAAATTTTTGAACTTCCCTCCGATTACGCTGGGACGTGGGATAGATTTGTTGCAACGTGGGAATCAAATGATTGCGAATCATGAACTAACATTCGCAACTCGCAAATTCTAGAGCTGAAAGTTCACATTCTCAAAAAATTTCTCTAATTGAGTTGCGACTCGCCAAGTCCATGTCGCGAGTCGCGAATATGAAGGACTGGGAAGGGTACAAATGCTTAGAATTTTTTTACTCTTACCCAACTTTCAAGCTTTCATCCCCTCTTCCAAGTTGCCTTTCCTTTATCCATCCAGTTCTTGCTTTTCACATTTCTACAAAATCATGGACAAACACACCAGTGAAAAAATATGACAAAATAATGAAATTAATGACAAAAAATTAAATTGAAACAACATCAACGAAAAGTCTAGAGTGATGGTCCGGATGATCAAAACCAATTTTTTTTAATGTCATCGGCATAACTTACTTCCCTACTTGGACTTATTCACCACATGGACCGAAAAGATTGGCTTCCTTTCCTCCATTTGGGACAAAACATTTGGGATCTACATTATCCCCAAACAATATTTTTCGCGCATAGCTAGTAGCTAGTAACAAGATTTTCCGCACATAGCTAGTTCTCTCAACATGTCTAGTAGCTCACCTTTTTGTTCCATGGAAATCTCAATCGATTGAGCATTCGACGGTTTCTCTCCTTCCCCAAGAGATGAACATTTAAGAACTTTTGGTGGTAATTTGCACTCTTCCACCGAAGTCTTTTCACGAGAAGGAGGGAAACCCACTTTTATAGGATTTACCTTGAACATACGAAGGGTGTTGGAAGTTACTTTCCCACGAGGGTATTTACCATTGTTGTTTTCCTTTATGTTATTACTAACAACATTTGCAATCAAAGCATCATCTATGCCAACATTTGAGGAACTACCATCATTGGGCTCAAAAACATTTTGCTTTATATCATCAATAACATCAATAGCTTAGCAAGAATGATATCTACTAGGATGATTAATAGAATTGTTAGTGTGAAATTCCATCTTCCTCCCATTAAATTCCATGATTAATGTTCCATTATGCACATAAATTATTTTCCTTGATGTTTTTTAAAATGGCCTACCTAACAAAATAGGTGTGGTATGACTATCACTCTTCATATCAAGAACATAGAAATCGGTGGGGAAAGTCAAAGAATCCACTTTCATCAACATATCTTTCACAATACCTTTTGGGTATGTGCTAGATTGATCGGCTAGTTGGATAACAACCTCGGTTTTGTGCAAAGTGCCCGGATCTAAACCTTCATACAAAGAATATAGAATAACATTAACGGAAGCACCAAAGTCTAGCATGGCCTTGTTAACACATTTCCCTCCTATCTTACAAGGAATTGTAAACATTCTCGGATCATATCATTTAGGAGGTAATTCCTCATCAAAAATGGTTGAGACATACTCACTGTTTCCACTATTCTTTTTACTTTTCCACTTTTTGTTTCCTATTGATGGTACACAATTCTTTGAGAAATTTAGCATACCTTGGAATTTTATTTATAGCATTTAAGAGTGGAATATTTACCTCAAATCTATGAAAGACTTCGTAGATGTCTTTGTTGTCCTCCTTGGTCCTCCTATCCTTCAAGGTCTCTGGAAATGGTGGTTCCGGCTCAATAGATAGGGATCTCTGCCACTTTGGATTTCTTGTAAGGAGAGGATGAGGTTTTGGGACTGGATCCCGGCCTAGGCACGAAGGTCTCCACCTCCCTTTATTCCCTCTCATTCATCTTCTCATTGGCCAACTCCTCAGCCCTCTTCTCAACTTCTTTTTCCTTTTAAAACACCCACACAACAT
Organism: Rubia balearica; assembly: GCA_032355405.1. Lineage (NCBI taxonomy): Eukaryota > Viridiplantae > Streptophyta > Magnoliopsida > Gentianales > Rubiaceae > Rubia > Rubia balearica. The sequence goes on along the minus strand of JAULKJ010331275.1, from coordinate 4,716 downwards.
CAACCTTTCCTTGGGACTTTCTCACTTCCTTTCCACTCCTCAATGAGATGGCACTCACATTTTGATGAGGGTTAAACTCCGATTGAGAAGGAATTTTTTCTGAATCTCTTGTCTTCTTGGTCCCAATTACATCTACTTCCACGATTTGGAGGTCGTGGCCTTTAATCTATTACCATTTTTGCGAATAACCTTCGATATCTTCACCATCCTTGCGAATGGCCTTACTACCACCTTCGCGGATGATCTTCCACCAAAGAAAATGAAAAACCCTCACGATCAACCTACTAATGACATCATAGAGGAAGATCTAGGTGCTCATGAATACAAATTGTACATTAGTTATTAAGTATACAAAATGCGGGACTTAGACAAGAAAACCAAAAGTGGTCGTCTCGTGCAAACCTAAATAAAACTAGCAATCAATCAAACAAAAGATGATAATAAATGTGTTAAATGCATAAGCTAATGCATACATGATGGTGCACATCAATCCCCCCACACTTACACCTTTACTCGTCCTCGAGTAAAAAAAAATCAGAAAAGATCTAAGGAAATTATAGCATGCAAAGGAAAATCAGCCAATACATTCAACTTATTCCCAAGCTACCCTGGTTCCCCCAAAGAATTAATAATCTCACAACAACCACGGTCCCCGAAGTTTCTAAAGTAACCTAACAATCCTAAAATATTGTGAAGAAAAAGGTAATCATAAAAGATGAGTGTTGAACTAGGTTACTCCCCCGAAGAAACCACTGAAGACAATCCAAGAGATCTTGATGAAGAAACCGCCAAAGATGGCCAAAATATGTTGAAGTTCCATTTTAAATTTCTCTCATTTTTCCTAGAAGCCATTTCGGGTTTTCATCCTAACATTCACACATGTTGATCTCACCATCTCACCTTTTTCCACATGGTCTCTCATTTTTGCAAAGGTTTTCCAATCTAACTAGGCCTTAGCCTCTCATTTTTACTTAGGCTTTTTGACCTATCTGGGATTTACTTCCTTTTTTTCCTAAGTTGCCCTTTCGGGTTTCCAACTTAGCCGAGTATATATATTTTTCTCTTTTCTCAAATTTTCAAAAAAATATTAAGTAGCACAAAATTCCCCAAAGGTGAGTTTCAAACTACAAAAGATAGTGAAAAAGAAAAATTACACCACCAAATTTTTTAAACACACTCCCAAATACAAATACCAAGAAGATGCCTCCACACCTAAAAAACAACTAACTAGAAAGTTCAATATCCAAATGGGGAAAATACCAAAACAAGGGAAAAACACAGTCATCAATGCTCATCCCAACAATCAGTAATCATAAGCTAGGTTGCAAGCAAAGGAGATGCTACCATAGGAGTGTTTGAACTCCCCCCCCCCCAACAATAAATCAATGCATTGTCCCCAGTGCATATAACCAAGGGAAAGGTTGGCATCACTGAGAAATGCTCAATGTCGCCTCTGGCATCTCGCTTCGTGCCCCTACCCCTCATATCTGTATGGTAGTAGCCTTCCCCGATACCTAATTTATGCATCCTGTCATTGATCTTCCCAATGTGATGCCGTAGATATCTCATATCCTCCGTCAAGTGAAGTAGCTATCCGTCCTTCCTATCAAATCGGTCTGCTGTGTCCCACTCACGGCGATCCAACTGCATGCTAAGCACGTGGACGTCATTCCCAACCACGAAGATAGAGTTCCCTTAGGATTGCGCCAAGTCCAGTTAATGCGGCTAATGAGTCCACATAGGATAAGTTTATGCCAACGGAAAACCCGAGGACTCATGCTCCTTGAAGGGAATATACTTTGGGTACTGCTAAGGGTGACTTTGATGGTGAGAATGGCCTGATACATTGTGCATGGAAGGCTCAGGGATCGGACCAGGTAGGGGTCCACGATTGAACTGTGTAAAATCTTAAAAATGGGACGAGATGTGTACCTGTGAGAGCTACTAGCACCATGCCTCGCGGAATGATAATGCTCCTCATGAATACTAATAGGCCCATGATGAGGGGGTGACCCTCTGAAAGTTGGAGTTGGCGCTGCGGGATTCTCAAAAACTGGCGACGACATCACCTGTGGGAATGCCGGCTGTGATGGGATAACCTTCTGGTCAAAGGGTATAAACTGTGCAAAATACACCAGGACGTGCTCCTGATCATTCTCATCCTCCTCTTCTGAACTCTCTTCCTCTCCAGGGTACTGACTGCCCAAAACCACCTATGAATATGCATTTAGCTCAATGATAAGGTGTTGTAATTTGAACTTCCAGTCCAGAGCAGTCTTCGAACGGTGGGATAACCTCATGAACTTCTTGCTCTTATATAGCCAGAACATAGTATCATACTCCTCCAATATAAGCTTTACCTCATTAATCACCAGTATAGTGAGTGTATAGGGCACTTGTGGGTTCGCCCTCATCTCACCACTCACTGGAACGCCATAGTAATGAACTAGACGTGAAACCATACCTCCGATAGCTATCTTTGCAGTGCAGGATGGTGTCGTAGATAACTTGATGCAGTGAGTGAAAAATTCTCTTGGAGGTCGGGATAAGCCCTATCCGTATAGATAGACCATAGGATCATGCAATCTCTCTCGGTGGCAGTAGCAATTTCTCTGTGGCAACCAACTATCACAATCACCATCCTGGCTACGTATCTTTGTGGAGATGAACTATATCATTGTTCTTGCTTTTTTTTTCTCCCTCAGCTGGTGGGTGATGGTAGCCAAGAAAGGATTCAAATCATAACCAGCATCTTTCTCGTTGTAACCTTTCACATCTCTCTGTTGCTCCATTTGAAGATTTCTGCCAAATGATCATAAGTCATGCCCCACAGAACATCTCCCAAATGGAATCTAATAGATTTCCCCATCTTCCTTCTGTTCTCCTTAGCAATAGTAGATAGGAACTGTAAGGTGTACCTAGTATATGTAGGGGCTGATATAGTCGTAAACTCTCTCATACCAATCCTATCTATTAGGACATTGACAGGTTTGTGGAGTTTAAGACTTTTGAGGGTCTCTACGTCCACAAACTTTGTCTCTTGCATAGGGTTCCCTACTAGGTAACCCCACCTCTCCTTCTGATCCCAAGAGAGGGAGGTCAACCCCAATAATGGTACACTAGGCTCTCTCCTCTGTCTACGAGCCATGATAAATGCACAAAAGTATAGCATAAACACAGACAGAATCTCTAGAAAAAGTCTCCCAAGTATAAATATTGAAAACACCCCCTGAGCAAAAAATATAACCAACCACAATATCCACAAAAAATTCCAAGCATGCAAACCTCACAACTCAAGAATTCCAAAACATTCAACTCTTTAAGAGGGTAAAAAATTAGGCCAAGTACCTCTAGTGCAGAATGTGGTGAGATCTTTGCTTGAGGAATGTGTGGAATCCCTCCTAAGACGAGTGAAAACAGATATAACACCTAGAATGGACCAAAAATTGAGTTATTTGGGAGAAAAACTCAATTCTGGCTGAGACGCCTAAGGTCATGGGCTAGTGGGTTGGATAAATCTCAGAAAGGAAATTTTTTTCATACCTAATGGGGGTGAATAGATTAAAAATTTAGGGAGTTATGGCCAAAATAGTAGAGAGGTATGATTTGGGACCTTAGGAGAGGAAGAACAAGGAGATGTTGGTGTGAGAGATTGGGCATGAGGGGGGAGGGTTTATATAAGTAGGGAGGCTAGGTTTTATAAGGTGAAGAGGGAGGTGGCATGGATTGAAAGGAGGATCAATGCCGACACAAGGTGTGCCACGTAAGGGGGATCCGTGTCAGGCTTGAGGTGGCACGATCCAGCCTCGTGCCAGCGCTAGGTGGCTCGTACCAGGATGCGCTGGCCTCGTGCTAGCACTGACGTGGCTCTTGCATGGTGCTTGTGTCATTGTCTTGTCAGCATCGTGCTGATGGGCGCTGGAACTGCCCGTATGGTTTGGCACAGCCCGTGCTAGGCCCTCACATGAGACACCCCTGGATTTTTCTTCAAAAAATAAAAAATTTCATACATGCACTCAAAGACACAAAAACCAAGAGCAGTACTATTCCAAATAAAATAGATGACACACTCCTAAATTTTTAAAAAGAAAATATAACATAAAGCACCGTATTTTTAATGTCATCCTCAAGACTTATTATTTCATGCATTTTTGGAAAAATAAAAAGAAGTATTTGATGGGTCACTAGAATCACCATCCTTAACACCACCAACAACCACGTCCTTATGGACGGGTCTCCACATTACCTTAGCCTTACCCTTAATCTTTGGCGAGACATACTAAACATGTTCATATTTTTCAATTATTGATACATGCTTGTTGATTTTGGGAATCGGAAGAGGTTTAAGAGTATCTTTTTCCGCTGCGAGTTAGTGTGCAGTATCGGAGGCAAATCATCTTTAATCACACCAAAAGAAACATGTTTATAACAATTATATCATTACATGGTTCACTCATACAAGATAGAGTATCCAAGATTTCAATGTCGAGTAACACCTCTTCATCTTCAAGAATCTCATTAAGGCATTTAACCTTTTAAATCACACAAAATTAATCATGTTAAGCACGTTTCTGACACAAAGTTATGCCTTTCCAAACAAATTAGGGATTAGGTGAATCATACTTACACTTGTAAATATCAAACCCAACTTTATCCATGTAATCCTTTAGGATTTGTTTTCCCGAATGAACATCGATCTTAGTCCTTGATGTTTTG
>JAULKJ010331265.1:0-10052 GCA_032355405.1 Rubia balearica | reverse complement strand
GTCGAGCTACGTGTATGAAAGCATCCTAAGAATTGATTATTAAACAATGACTATAAGCAAGTGGTTTTATTTTTTAAATCAATCATTAAAGAAGCTGGGGAAAAAAGCCCAACAACAATTACAACAAGTGAAATTGACATTCAACCTAACCAGTCTCTAGCAACACCAGTGGAGAAAACCTTCTATTAAATGCAGCAATCAAAGACGGTTCCTTTGATTTTTTTTTTTTTGAGGAACCGCTTTTAATGAGGACCCAAATTAAGTTTGCAACTCGGAACTACCCTCCCAGGTCATTCTTTCATTTTAAAGTCGGAACTAAATCAATCAAAGACAGTTCCGCATTTAATGTAAATCAATAGAACTGCTTTTAATGACCCAATATATAGACAATCCATTTTTGGTTTCCTCCCTTAGTCAAATTTCAGAAAACTCGTTCTCCCTTAGTTTTCTCCATACTCCCTTAGTTAACTCCGATTGGCGCCCCTTCTTCTCCGGTCCTCCTCCTTCCTCCCTCCTCCATCCCTTCTCCCTAGCTTAGATTAGCTTCTCTACCATCCTCCGCCGTAGATCCCTCTGCTGCCGCTGAGCCCTCCTCCAGCGTTGAGCCTCCACTGCATAGCCCTCTGTCGCGAAGCCCTCCACCGCCGTTCCCCACCACCACCTCCCTTCACCGTGTTATTCTCCTTTGCTGCTCCATCATGGAGCCCTCCACCACCATGGAAAAGTATTTTCTGCTTGATGTTTTTGGTGTTTGATCTATGCTATTTGATGTTTTTGTTTCAGCTCTGTTTTTAACCCCGTTTTTTAAATGTTTTTCCATTTATTTGTTTGCTGTCGAAAACCTCAGGTTGCTGCAAAAAACCTCAGGTTTCTGACGGTTATTTTTTAGAACCCCGGAAATAGGTTCCAAATTCAAAAATGTATTCGGACACCAATCAAAGGAAGTTTTGAACTGCATTTGATCGAAATCGATCAAAGGCGGAGCCGGAGTCCGCCTTTAATAGGAATTTCTTAACTAGAGCAATAACCAAGTTATTGCAAGGATAGCTAAATTATTTGTCAACCTGACTGATCGTCTGTATTATTACAGATTAGAGATCCAATAAAAACGATAACATTGTGGGATATTAGCTCACTATACGCAAAAATCATGATCACTTGGCAGAGAGGAGCATATCACGCATCAATATCACTACGACAAAGAGGGATTTTCAACAAATGTAATACCACATGATCCAAAGTAAAATCTATGTGACTTCTAATAGAGAAAAACAAACGAAATCACGAACAAATGAGTTGTACAACCAAATCGTACAAAATACATCGACATGAATAATTAAAATGAGTGATCATCATCAACACAACAATATAATCTATTTGGTCGAACAACAATACTAGTATACAGAGATAAATCCATATTTATTCAATAACATAAACATTCAAAGAATATCAGTAAAAAAATTATTTGTTTCCTTGATGGGAAGATGGAAAAGAAGATCGAAGAAAAAAATTTATTTTTGAGAAAGGAGGAATCAGGTGAGGCGGTTGTAGGGTTTGAAACGCAGTCTTAAATTTGTACAATAAGCAAGTAGTTAGAACATTTCTCTTGATTAAGGAGTCTTCCTACTCCTTTAGGTTTCATATGACGGATTTTGATAGGAATTTCAATATTATGTATGCAAACAAATTTGAATAAGAGTGAGTTTAAAATTTTCATCACCAATAGCATCATCACATTTATAACTACAGCATGATGTGTCCATAATAAACTCCAAACCTTAAGTATTTGCAAAATTTTCTTGTTTATAAATAAAATCCAAAACTTTCATATTTACAAAATTTTCATTGTACTTGTCCATTCACACGTATTTATTGATCCTTATATTTTATGAGACATATCTAAATTTTAAAAATATTTTTTAATAATTTATTGATCCTTATATAATTAATAATAGTATTTAATACTATATGCTAATTAATTAGTACACTAAAATTTTACTATATGTTTAAGTTAAGCACTTAAATATAAAAGGTTTAAAATATAAAAAGTTCATTGAATCCCTCCGACTTTAATCCCGGATTGTGATTATATAAGTAAATACATTAACTTGCAATTATTAAACTAATATTATTCTTATATATGTTATGAAACATCAAACGATATGTGAATGTCCATTAAGTATGGCAAGTTAATATTCCTTTTCATGGCAAGATGAAGCTCTCTTCATAACAAAACCTTAACGAGGTTTCATGAATTGTAGTTCAATGAATGCTTCATAGATGAAGTATAGTTTCATGAATGTAAGTTCTCACATGAACACTATAAATAGTGGTTCAATCCGTGAAGAAAGGATAATCTGAATTAAAAGAAGAAGCTAGCATAATTGTTTTGAAATCTCTTTTTTCTCTCCACTTGTTCAATCTCAATTTCATATTCATATACATAGTTTTATATAACTAGTATTTTATTTTATAGCACGTTATCATCACGAGACTCTACCCAGAAAGTGATTAATACTTTTCATTTCATAAACCAATTTTGAATATATACATGGGTCTGACAAATGAAGTAATTCTCATTTGGTAAGAAAGATAAATTTAATTTTAAATATTTTATTACTATTACTATGGATAATTCTGCAAAACTAGAATTCGCCTATCTTGATGTTACCGGGAAAAAAAATACTTATGTTGGGTACTAGATGTTGAAATACATCTAGAGGCGAATGACCTTGGTGATGCAATCAAAGAAGGCAGCAAAGCCATAGGCAAAGAAAAGGCGAAAGCCATGATATTTCTCTGTCACCATCTTGATGAAGGGCTCAAAACAGAATACCTGAAGGTTAAAGATCCATATGTCCTTTGGACGATTTTAAGAGAAAGATATGATCACCAGAAAACGGTAATCCTTCCAAAAGCTTTCTATGATTAGATGCATTTGCGCTTACAAGGTTTAAAATCTGTGAGTGAATATAATTTTTCCATCATTAAGAACAATTTATAACTGAAATTGTGTGGTGAACAAGTGACCAATCAAGATTTAACAGAGAAAATTTCTCCACATTTCATGCATCAAATGTGTTATCGCAGCAGCAATACCGTGACAGGGGTTATAAGAAATATTCTGATTTAATTTCTTTTCTTTTGGTGGCTGAATAAAAATAATGAGCTCTTGTTGAAAAATCACGAGGCACGCCCCACTAAACCTACTTCATTTCCTGAAGTATTGCAGCAAATCTAGACAAGGGATATGGACATTTCTATGTTCGACTGGAGCTACAATCACATTTGCTTTAGGAAATGGAGTAGAGTCAGTGGGGCAGGTCTCGTGGTTTTTCAAAAAGAGCTCATTATTTTGCCTATCCACAAAAAGACAAAAAATTACATCAGAATATTTCTTGTAACCCCTTTCATGGTATTGTTGATAGCACATTTAAGGCGTGAAAGATGGAGAATGTTTTCTCAAATGAATCTTGATCAGTAACTTGTTCACCACACAATTTTAGTTGTGAACTGATCTTAAAGATGGTGGAATTATACTCACTCACAAGTTTAAGATCTCGTAAGCGTAAATTCATCCAGTCATATCGAACTTTAGGAAGGATTGCCATTTTTTTGGTGATTGTATCTTTCTTTTAAATTCGTCCAAAAGACATAAGGATCCATTACCGTCAATTTTTTTTTTTTTGAGTTTTTCATCAAGATGGTGACGCAAAGAGATCATGAATTTTCACCTTTTCTTAGCCCATGGCTTTGCTGCCTTCTTTGATTACATCACCAAAGCCATTCGCCTCTCGATGTATTTTAGCATCTTGTACCCAAGATAAGTAATTTTTTCCAGTGATATCAAGGGAGGTGACTTCTACTTTTGCAAGATTAGCCATAGTAATAATATTAAAAATTTTAAAATTAGATTGATCTTTCTTGCCAAATGAAAACTACCCAATTATCAGTGGGTGATAGGCCGTGGAAACCTTTTGAGTAAGCTGGTATCTCTTCAATAATGAAGATGCTACCTTGTTACAATAATGAGGTCCTCTGAGAGTCTGAGGGATCCTAAACCTATAGAAAATGATCTTCTAAAACTCCGCAACCTCTTTAGCATGATAAGTCTTGGTGACATTTGCCTCCACCCATTTGGTGACATTGATTGCTGACCATTATATAAGGATCAAACACATTAGGTGACCTCCTCTCCAAAATGTCGCACAAGACCAACCTCATACTCTACTTCGAATGCTCCACAACAACATCAATTCATTCTATCATATGCTGCCTTACTGTCATACCTTAACATCTTAGCACAAAGGATTAACATTATTTTTTGCTAACCACACTCAAATTTTTTTATAGCAATAAGTGGTTTACAAATACAGACGAAGAACAATTTGTTCTAATTCTTATATCTAATCCAAAATCTTTATAATTCTAATACTCCCTGCGAACTATTTGACTATTTGAAAAACAAACTATTTGACTACTCCCTTCCAACTAACCAAATCTGCACATATTTTTGTCAAAATACGTTTGACCATAAATTTTAGAAAAAAATACATTTTTAATTCTATACTTTGGTTGAAAGTGCTAATATAACCTTGTGAAATTTGAAAGGGTAAATCTAACCCCATGTTTCGGTCAAAAATGTCAATCTAACCCTGGAAACCAAATAGTGGTCGGAATTATTTAAAATGACCGTCATACCCCTTTGAAAAAAAAGGAAAAAATTAAAAAAATATAAAAAGACGCTATTACTCTTCCCAAAAAGTGTTCGAACCCTTCCGTCGGTCAGTGCCAATCAACGGTGATCAATAATGGGCAACGCCGGTCAACGATGGTTAACGTCGGTAGCCTTCAGTTGATGGTGACCGAGTTAGATCAGTATTTTGTTAATAAGACATGGTTAGATTAATACTTTAGTAAAAAAATACAGTATTAAATCAGCACTTATGTAAAAAAATGATAGGGCCAGATCAACATTATCATAAAAAAACATCGTTTTAATGAGAGTCCACTCCTTACAAATATGCCTTCATTACAACTTCATAATCTAATGTATCATAAATATGCTTATAATTTGTATGTCTTCGTTACGAAAGTAAGAAACTTTGGTAAATACTTTCCGAAAGATATTCTGAAATTTCGGTAAATAATTTTCTTATGAAATTCGATAACTTTGTAATTAGAAATTGACACATATTGCTACTCGAATACTACTAGGGACAGGATCAATTTTTCATTATGGAGACCGAATTTGTATACTCCATCTATTCCAGTAAATTGGCATATTCTGACTTTTGAAAATCAAACTAAGTCAAATTCAATCATTAAATTCTATTATTATATAGGAGTATGCAAGAATATTATCATGACAAATGTTGTTGGATTCATCATCACATATATTTTAAATTATTATTTTTTCAGATTTTTTACACACATGAATAAAGACATTAAAGTAGTTGAAAATTGATTCAGTTGACTTCCAAAAGTCAAAATGTGCCAATATAAATATAGAGAGTAGTGAAAATTAATTAGAAATTAACATACAAATTATAAACATATTTATCATAGATTATGAAGTTGTACTTTACCGATGATTAATGAAATCTACCTTATTTGTATAAAAAAGATTATAAAGTTGTAATGAACACATATTTATAAGGAGTGGGTTCTCCTCAAAAAGATGTTTTTATGATGGTACTGATTTGACCCTATCCTTTTTAGAGAAGTGCTAATTTAACCCCGTATTTGTTACCAAAGTGTTGACCCAACCCTATCTTATCAAAAAAGTATTAATCTAACCCAGCCGACAGCGACGACTGGCGGCGGTCCGGCGTTGAGCACAGTTGACCGGTGGCAAAGCCTAGGGGTATAATGGTCATTAAATTTTTAGTTTTAAATCTAATGGTATTTTTACCCTTTTAGATTAGGTCAATGCCTGAATTATTTTAGTCAATGCCGAAATAGTGCAATTTGGGTATATCTGCACCATTTCTCCAAAACATAGGGGTTAAATTTGCATTTCAAATTTTACAGGGTTGTTTCTGCACTTTCAAAATTTAATAGGACTATTATTGCACTTTTCCCTAAATTTTAATTCGTATATAGAAACCAATATCATTATGTGAGATATTGTTAGATTTCTCGCATAAAATATTTTCTAAAAATAAAATTTTAATAAATTGTTAGTAACCGTAACTAAAGTTATTGGTGGTCGAATATGACATGAGAAAGTTGATAAAAAAATGCAAATTCAAATGGGAAGGAGAGTAGCATATTTTAGAATCTTGATACTCCCTCCGTTTCACTATGTTTGGCATCATAGGTTTATGTGGTGTTTTTTTTACAAGTTGAAATGTGTCGAGAGAATTGAATGTAAAGAGTAAAAACTTTAATGAGTGGTCGATAATGGTGTACTTTTTTCCATTGACAATGTTAGAAAAACATACGAAAATGGTAAGTGTGTCAAATATTGTGAAGCAGAGAGTATAGAACCTTGATGAGTTGATTATCCTTTTATAAATAGTTCACGTCATGTTACTATATCACCCATTGAATCGCTCTAAAAAATCCTCTTATATGTTATGTAAATATTTTGGCCCAAAATTGCATTAGGGCGTGACAAACTAATAATTACAAACTCTGATAGATGCGGCATAGTCGGATCAAGGCATAATACAATCATCCTAACTAACTTAAATGCAACGGAATTTAGAGATGGAGATCTCTTGATCAATCGAAAATGCCCATATACTTACTACAACAAAGAAACTAATTAGAAGTACCGAAACGATTTTGACGTTTTAACCATATTAGTACCAACAACTGTTGTGATTGACTAAAAATGGATGGCATGACAAGAAGTGTAGTAAATCAAATCCTCCTCTGTCCAAATTAAATTATCCACTTACTTTATGACACTATTTTTTTATCAAAGTTTGAACCCATATGGATAGATATATAAGAAATAATATTATCGTATTTGATATTGTTGTATTCGTCGCAACAAGTAGTTTCTAAAGAATAACTTTTTATTTGTCGTTATTATACATAGTTAAATATATTAATGGTCAAACAAGTATTTTGAACAGTGTGCTATGATTGAAGAGTAATTTAAAGTGAGATGGATAAAGTATCATTAGTTCGGCAAAGGAGCTGTTAGGTGGTTCACCATCAAGGGTGACGTAGTGTCTTCTAAATTATTTGTTTTTAGGGAAAAGTGTCAATATAATCTAATCTATTTGACATAAGTGACAATATAAAGCTCAAATAATTTTTAGCGCAAAAATAACCCTAATTAGTTAATGTAAGTGTCAATATAACTCTCAGACCCCATTTTCGGCATTGACTTCGCCGGACCGCCGCCCGCCGGCGGCGGATGTCGGAATGGGTAGAATTGCACTTACATCAACTAGGTAGAGTTATATCTGCACTTTCAGTTATCAAAAGGTTATATTGGCACTTATATCAATTAAGTAGGGTTATAAAAGCACTTTTCCCATGTTTTTATATACGTAGGTTTTGAAATATCTTACAATTGATAGATAATCCAATAAAAACTTAGTTCTCAACTGTATCTATATTAATAACTACTTAAAAGAGAGAGATTTTGACAAATGTCATCACCAAAATTAGCCATGTCATCCTTTCAAAATATTGATTTATTAAGTTATATGTGGGTATCTTGACAAGCAGCATGTCCATAAGATTATGGACATGCCACTTATTTTTTACCTTATACATTGCATTTGTTAAATTACAAATTAAATTTAAAAATTTAGAAAATATTTTTTATATTATATATTTTTATATTTTCACATTCAAATTCAAATTTTATAAATTTTATAAAATATTATTACTTATTTTAACCATAAAAATATAATTTTTAAATTTTTTTTTAAAAAAATTACAACATTTAAGATAAAAGTCACTGTGGATTGTCCATAAACTTATGAAAATGCCGCATTTTCTATGAAACTATTTAGATTTCAACATATTTTCTTGAAAATTGTAGCATATACTCATCATATAAGCTTTGTGGACTAGGGTCTGAAAAGGAACCATAAATAATAGACTAGATTTTCACACTGATAGAGTGAACAATTTAGGAGTTTTCTCTGTCTAATAAGCAATTCGTTCCTCAACAAAATTTCGTATCCATGCAGCGAGTTCAAAGCAAATAACACATGCCCGCATTTAGTTGCATACGCCAGTTCTATTAGTCAAAATATTTGTTCGTTACTTATTAGAGGCACCTCATTTTATAAGTCAAAATATTTGTTTGTTATTTTTAGAGTTCCAAAGATGATTATTTTGAATTACAATGCTTTATGAGTCAAGATCTTTGTTCGTTACTCCTCCAATGGATGTAAACTTTATGTTCCAAACGAAGAACAATCAAGTTTAACTTTCTCAACACATGCTTACGGTGTAAAAATCTGGAAGCATTGCATCAAAAGGGAGTGGTGAGTATGCATATGTTAGATTTAGTGCGGGGAATACATTTTGGTAACTTATATTTTATTCTTTTTATTATAATCCATTTTCAGTTTGAATATGTTAGAGGGGATAATCCAGCCAATGGCTTAGAATAGAATGCCTAGAACAAGCTGCAAATTCAAGGCATATAGGAGCTTCTTACATGTTGGGGATAATTTTACTTTTTTGGAAAGTTGAACAAAAGCGGAGAGGAGTGGAATTTCTTAGGAGTATGAAGAAATCATAATTGAATCCTATAAAGCTCACTGGCCGTCGTCAAAAGTTGGTCAACATTTCTAGAATGATTTGGGTTCAACATGAAGTGCTCATCAATCATCCCCCGTCCGACCATTTTACTACTGCAAATCATCTGTAATGTTTTGTCTCTACTAACTAGTCGTAATATATTCAAAACAATGTAATAGTGTAGGAGTTTTGGACAACCTCAAACCATCTACCATTGACTGTAGTAGAGAAATATCCTCTATCAATCTCCTAAACATTGCCATAAAATTGACACACTTCATCGAAGTGCGGTGCATCGGTCATGGCTAGGATCTCAACACAACATTTGAATTCAAACATAAATATACACTATTCAACCCTAGCCTCGTGCTATCCAATTGTAATGCATATAAATATAATATTCTTGCATTTATAAACAAATATTTATACCTCTCATAGAATCATGGGCACCTAGTGACACAAACCTCAAAGCATCGAAAGGTGGAGCCCTTCGCTTAGCCGGTTGCATCTCTCCCTTAGTTGTTCCACTTCATACAATCGAGGTTTTGCCATTGTAATCTTCTTGAGAAATGAAATTTCAGATTGAATTGGGCGGAATGTGCGGGTAATTTGCAGAAGATTTGAATATATATATATATATATTCACTGTTTGTGTTATTTATAGAAACTCAATTATAATTTTGATGGTTTCTTCAAAATCCTATTTTAAGGGGCTCGAAACCTGTGTGTGAAATCGAAACCTTCATTGCATACTACATTTTCCAATAAAATAAAATAATTGCGTTGTCAACCCTTCTCTCGAAATAATCGCCAAACTCGGAACTCGACGAGTATTTATGTCAAATCTTAGTCGACATAGTTTCAGAGGTCGAAAAAATATATCCTTGAAAAAAGTGGTTGACAATATTCCATCCTTGATTTTCGGAAGATATCCACACAAATCATTGCACTCTCCCAAGATACAATCTGCTTTCGGAACGATATAAGGTTCGTTTTACTGAATATTTAAAAACAATTACTTCCACAACACCTATTAATCTTAAATTGGTCACCAGTTTCGGAAGTCTGTAATTCCGAAATCATAAGTTATAACGTTGTATTCCATATCAAAGAGGTCTACATATTCCAATATCAAAAAAATATGTCAGTGTATATTTGATTCAACTTCATGAGAGTATGAACCTTGAATGGGAGAAAAGTCTATCAACAAGTACTCCATGTTCGAGAATACCAGAAAAATACTTAAATAACAACATTCAATTATTACATCAACCCAAGAAATTACATTCAAAGTGTACTACATAAAAATAGAAATGATAATGCCGATAAAT
>JAULKJ010331254.1:0-10052 GCA_032355405.1 Rubia balearica | reverse complement strand
CATTATTATGATGATCAGTGCAGTTTATATAGGTTACTAGAATGTGTTTGAAAGGAAAAGAAATATCTATCATATCCCAATCAAATATCAATCACCGATCTCGTCTATCCTAAAATCACCGATCTCGTCTATCCTAACATGCACCTTCGTAGGTGATGTGTGTCAAACTGCAATTTGATGGTCGAACCTTGTTTCAATGAGCCGAACCTACAAAAGGAACTTTCTTAGGGTTGCTGGGGGAATTTTCCAGCCCCAACTCTAACTTGGCATATACTTGGGTTGAGTTTCATCCCCGTCCTTACAAAACGACATAGGGTCACCTTTAAATTTTCAATGAACTCTGTATAGATTCCGCTCTTGATGACCATGTCATCTACATACACTTCCAAGTTTCTCCCGATCAGGGTGGAGAATATTTGAATCCACACATTGGTACATTGCACCCATATTCTTTAGGTCGAAGGGTATCATTCGGTATTTGAATGCTCTTTTCTCAATTATGAATGTTGTGTTTTCCACCTCGACTTCCACCATTGGAAATTGGTGGTAGCCTTCGTATGCGTGGATGAAACATTCAATTAGAAAAAATACGGGAGGGTCTCCTTTTTAATAAGTTTTGTTGAGGTTCGTGTAGTCCACGCACATCCTCCGCCTCTCATCCCTCTTTTTTTTTACACTGGGTTGTCTAGCCATGTGAGGTAGGGTACCTCTGAGAGTATGTCTATAGCTACTAGATCTCTCACCTCTTTATTTACTGCCTCATTACAGTAGCTAACGAGACAAGGGTCCAATTCTTTTGCATCACCGGTTTGTGATCTGAGGCCACCTTCAAAGCATGGATGGCTAGATCTCTGTGGACTCTAGTCGTGCAGCTAGGTTTCTAGAAAAATCCTAGATGTGAACTTGCAATACCGTATTTAGCTCCTTCTCTATGTGGTCTGGTAACGGGCTTACTATTTACAATGTCTATTTTCCTTGTTTCTTGCATGACACAACAACTTGTGTCTTTGCTGCCAGCTGTGTTTGATCCTCTTCAATAATGACCACCTAGACCTTCTGGGAGGTTTCTTTTCTTTTAGATTCTGCCTGATCGTGACCGCCGTCTCTTTTGCTCAGAGCTATGAACTGATAATATCTTTCTTTATGTTGGTCTCTCGTGACTGTCATGGTGCGGTTCTGAGTAGGGTACTTGAGGAGAAGGTAAATGATTGATCTAATCCATTTCAACGCCAACATCGGATATCCTATGATGATGTTATATGGGACATTAATCTTCACATTGATGGAATCCATATCCATAATTTTGTCTCTAGGGTACTCGTCAACGTGCTTTCTGGCCATATCAATCTATCAAAGAAATTCACCAAGGGGATGTTTGTTTTTTTTATCTTTCTTTTTGCATTTTCATCCATCTCTTCAAAGTAATGCTAGTGCATCATCTGGGCTAAGCTTTCTCCATAAACATATTCCTGGTGTATCCTCTTGTTCATGACCCCGATGATGATTAGTATCGCTTCACCATCTGCGGGTAAGTCAGGAATGGGGTCCTCAAAGCACAAAATTATGATCTTTCTTGGTGCTAACATCCTTTGACGTGGTGTCCTCTAGCCAATGCGAAACTGAATCGGGGATAGTTGATGCGGCCGTCCTGGTAAACTCCGCCAAAGTAAGGGAGTAATAATCTTCCTGTCTTCGTGCACCTCGACTCATTAAATTTGAAAAAGTTCTGCCCGCGAAGGCAATTCGTTTACTCCGGAAATTTTCATCCTGAAATTTGCCATCGCCCCTCAGAAATTTTGAAGTGGTTGCAGACTTAAGAGGATGAAGAAGATAGAGAGGGGAGACACGAGAGGAGGACGAAGACTCGAAAGTTGGGCCTTTTCATTTTACCTTGTTTTTCAAATAAATCATGTAGTTAGGTTGGGCCTATATTAAAAGTAAAATGGACCAAAGTTTATTAAGTTGTCCAGTGCTATCATCTCTCCAAAATGGCCAGATGTTAAATTAAATTTCTCGAAGAGTGATGATAGAGAGAGTAAAAAGTTACAGTGAAACGCATAGTGAATGATGTGGAAACAGTAAAAGGCTAAATTATCAATTACCTTCCTTAAGAGGTGCCACTGATTATGGATACATTTGTCTTTTTATTTATGCAACATCGGTCTCTATGTAATTTCACTATAAATTTCACTCTCTTTATCATTATAATTTCGGGAAAACGATTCTTTCCAATGAAAAACACGGAAAACATTTATTTGGACTCTCTTGGAGCACTATTATAGCCACTTTTATAGGATATTCTTTGTTTTACTTCACAAGACTCTCATGTAGCACTATTTTAGCCACTTTTGTTGAATATATATTCTTTGCTTTGATTCATCAAGAAACATATTATTTTAGCCATTTTTGTTGAATATATATTCTTTGCTTTGATTCATCAAGAAACATATTATTCTAACCTATCTAATCACAGGAAAAGAACCTGTGACGTGAACTACTGGTTACGAAATTTTGTGTTTATTTAAACAACTCAACTCTACAATTTAGAGAAATTTCAATTCTATATATTTTCAATTAAGTTAAAATGTTATTTTATTAATTTTCGATATATATATATATATTGATATCAATTAAGTTAGTCATCTTATTCAATTGTAATTAAAATTTATTCATTTAATTAGGTATAATTTAATTTATTAGTATCACTTGTTCACTAATTTATCTTTTATAATTTATTTATATTTCTCTTCTTACTAGGCTTTGTTTGTTTGATTATGTAAATTTAAATGTTTGAAAAAAATTATCAGCTTAATTGAGCCTTAAATTTTGTTCTGGTACCGCCACTGCCGCCACCTGTTATTAGCGCGCCCTATGCCTCCCTTCGGAAATCGGGTACTGTTTCCTTGGACGTGGACTCCGTGATGGCATATATGTTGGTCCTTCATCTCTGGCTACTTGTTTGCTTTTGTTCGACACCCAAGCCCGGTCCAGTGGGCGGGGCTTTGACGTTGGCCTCACCAATTACCGGCTCTGTTTGGCAGAGTTTTTACTTGTTGTGCTTATAAGTAAAATACTTTTTCGTGTTTGGTAAAGTAAAAAATAATAAATTTTTTTGAAAATATGAGCTATTTTTGGGGGAAAAGCAGAAACTGGTTCAATTTTTTTTTGGAAACATGAGCTATTTTTGGGGGAAAAGCAGAAGCTGATTCCCCTGCTTTCAAATAAGCCAGCTTTGCTTATAAGCACAGCTCTACCAAACAGAGCCACCATCTTTGGGGAAAAAAAAGGATATCTTCCTGCTTTCAATGCGTGCCTAATGTCTTTCTTCAAATGAATACAATCGTTAATGTCGGTGTCAATATTCATTATATAAATTTCAATCATATTTTTCTTCTTAAAAAAGATAACTTCATAAATTTTCTTGCTCATGCATGTATTTATCACTTTTATCGATTTTTAGTCAAACATTTTTGCATAGTTTAATTTTCTTTTCTGTAATATAAATTTCTAATTCCGCAATTGTTATTTTGTGTAGTAGAAAAGCAGTTAAATTTTCATTCCTCCGCTGAAATCTCCTTCCTTCCCCTAACTGTCCTTCTTCTAGATTCTTCTTTATAAGGAAGTAGAAATCATTTCTTAGTAGGAAAAGTTATAAATGGTCGTACCTTATAGAAATAGGTTTCTTGCATGTTAATTGTAATTTCCTTATACACTTCAGAATTTCATTTCTGTTAGACTTCTGATTGTAGCCCCATATATTGTAATTCGCATCATTGATGCGATGTGTCGTTGATGCGATATCAATCCACCAATAATTAATATGTTCACGTTTTACATTCTTCCTCAATTTTGAATTCTATCTCTTCTTCTTTATTCTAGTCTGGTCCTCCCGAATTGTCCCTCGTTAATTCAGTAAATTTCTCTTTCAACCTTCTTTGATAACTCAGATTATAGCACTAGCATTAATAAAATTTATTTGGCCCAACTAAAACAAACTGAGTCGGTAAACTGATAGGTGCACCTCCACAATGGGTTAGCATTTGAAATTTGATTAACCATTTGAAATCATATTTATGCCAGAAATTAGATACTTTGGGGCTTATATAGAATAACGAAAACATTTAAAAGTAGTATTCATCAATCGCTCAGAATTAATTCAGAAAAAAAATTATGTGGGAAAAATGTATGTGAGGGTGATGACCTAATCACGTTATGATAAGTGAATCATGTGTAATAAAGGGGTGAGTGCCCTCCATCAAGAATTGTGAATATTAGAACAATTTCTTGATGGAGATTACCCAATGTTATGGGACCTTGTCGGTGGTCCCCGTTGTGGTTTCCCAACCTGTAGGTTGTCGATGATGGTGAGATCGTGGTGGTTCCAGTTTCGGCGGCAGTGGTTCGTTGGTGGTGCAACGTTTGAGTGCTCGCAAGAGGGCGTCCCTGACTATTCAAATGGATGTAGTTTCAGACTCCACTGAGATTAAATGAGATCGTGGTAGTTCCGGTTTCGGTGGCAGTGGTTCATTGGTGGTGCATCGTTTGGGTATTCTCAGGAGGGCGTCCTTACCTATTCAAATGGATGAGTTTCAGTAGATTCAATGGTGGTGTCTCATGGTTAGGTCCTAAATTAGGATGTTAACATGTACTTTGGTTGCTTGTATGTAATCTTTCAAAAAAAAAGGTGAGTGACTATTTTAACAACCCATCCCGTCGAACATCTCGACCCATCTATATTATTTACCCTATTAAATATATTTTTTGTGTATGCATAAAAAGTGAAACTGTGTAGAGTTATATGCTAAATAGTAGGAGGGATATGTTAGTTTTTACTGAAAATCTAATTTATTTACTGAAAATACAATGTGATGTGTATTCCCAGTGTACTGCTTTCTCTAGAATGAATCCAACTTTTTAGATTAATATTTAATTAAAATGCGTTCTTACAATTGGAGTGATGAAGATTAGAAATGAAATTAATCATCTTCACTGATGTTCTAAGAGTAAAACATTAATCTCCTTTTTCCATTTCCTTTCAAAAATATGTTAGTTAAATATCAAAGTTTTCGAGTGAGTATAATTACTATTATAATCAAATTTACAGTTTTTATAATTTTTTTAAACATAAAATTTGATATATATATATATATATTTCATAAAATGTTTTTTGTATTTAGACACTAATGTTTTTAAGATTAAGGATGATAATATATTCTTATATTTTATTAGTTTTGTGTCTTTGAACTCAATTTCAGTGTTACGCCCTTTCTCTCACACGCACACACAATTTCAGTGTTACACCCTTTCTCTCACACGCACGCACAATTTCAGTGTTACACCCTTTCTCTCACACGTATGCATACATGCACACACGCATACACACACACGCGCACCCACACACATGTGTAAATATGTGTGTGTGTGTGTGTGAATGTCTAGATGGTGCAATAGCCTATTATTGCATAGAAAAATCTATTTTAATGTTTTAGCCTAATACACCCCTCAATCTTTACAAGGTGCAATAATAGAAAGATTGGAACGGTGTTTACAAAATAAATGACTAGAAAGACCTTTATTAAATATATCACAAAGGTGTAATTGTGTAGGTATATGTATGACGCGAAAATGCTCATGTGCAACCATTTATGAACAAGTAGTAAGCAGCACCAATATGCTTGCTATGATCATGATGAATCATATTGGCAGCAAGATATGTGGTAGAGACTTTATCACAATAGACAATAATATGATGATGAAGAAAATACCCCAAATTCACAAGAAGTTGACGAAGCCAAATAGTTTTAGTCATCTTGTATGCAACAACCCTATATTAAGATTATGTTGAGGATTTTGACATAGTAGGTTGCTTTTTAGAGCGCAAAGAAATTAAATTCTTTCCAAAAATGATGGCATAACCAGTGGTAGAACGACGACTATCAAGACAACATGCCCAATCTACATCGAAATAGGTCACTACCAGCGCAGAATAGCTTGCCGAATGGAGAAATAGACCAAAGTCTAAGGTACCCTGTAAATAACTGAAAATTCTCTTCACAACATGAAAATAAGTGGTATGAGAAGCATGCATAAACAGGGAAACCATATTCACAATATAAGCAATATTCGTATGAGTCATATTCAAATATTGCAAAGCACCAATCATCTACGATATTCTGTGGGATCACGAAGAAGGTCCCCATCAACAGAGGACAATGTAACTCTAGAAACACTGAGTATGCTTATTAAATTAATAGTATGGAGATGAAATTTCTTTAGTAATCAAATACGTATTTTTTGCAACAAAAACAAGCAAGAAGGAGTACGTGACACCTGAACTTTTAGAAAATAATGGAGATCCCCCAAATCATTCATATTAAATTGAGACAAGAAAATAGACATAAATTTGTGAACTAGAACAGAAATACTACTTGTGAGTAAGGGTGTTCAAATGCGGGTACCTGACTTGTGGGTACCCGCATGTGTGGGCAGTTGAAAATGTGATTCGTGGCCCGACCCAAAAGAATCGATCGGTTACCCACATACATGTACTCGAATTGATTGAGCCGGGTAACAGGGTAATCATTGACCCATTTAAAATTAAATTTTTTAGATACATTATTGTTTTATCATTTTACATAAATTTGTATTATTGTAAGAAAAATATTTTTACAATGATGGCAGTGTAGTTTAACAATTGAATTTTTTTGACTTTTTTCTTACAAATATTTATTATGTAATCATAATCATGATTCCCTAGTCTGGATGAACAATTGAGAATTCGAGGTTGAAAGAGAATGACTGAAAATTTAGCATTTAAATATTATTTTAATTCACACTATTTTAACTAATATTACATACGTAGAGACAACTAAGAATTGGGAGTAAATAAGTCCGTAGAAAATATTATTTAATATTAAATAAATATATTTAAATTTTATCGGGTATTCAGGGTACCCAAACATGGACCCGTTAAGATGTAAAAATTTTGGACTGAGTTACCAGTTTTGAAAAAAAGGAAAAAGTACTCGATTATTTTAAACCGAGTTAGTACATGGACGGGGGTAAAGCGGGTCAGGTATTGTTGCACACCCTTACTCGTGAGAACAATATTATCGACATAAAAAGAGTAAAATAATCTAAATATGCCCTCCCCGAGCGAAGCTACTATGGATATCTATACGTGGCCTCAGTGGATATGAACATCAGATCCACTCAATTTGGGTTTGATTTGATGGTTTTTAGGCCTTGATATTTCTTGGTTTCCTCCACTCTGCAAGCCGGTTCAAAGGCTGAAGCATAGTTACTTTGATATGTCGGGGCTAAGGCATCCCTCAATTCCAACCTTAGCTCTTGGACGAATCTCCTCTTCCTCTCATCATCCGTGGAGACCAACTTCTCCACGAACTTAGAGAGTTTGGCAAACTTAGCCTCGTACTCTGCTACGCTTATTACCCACTTCTTCACATTTATGAATTCCTCCTTTTTCCTTTCTTTAACCAAGGTGGAATATACTTCATCTTGAACTCCTTCACAAAATTTTCCCAAGTGTGTGGGGTTTCCTCCATTTCCCACTTCCTTTGTATTATGTTCCATCAACCCTGAGCGGCCCCTTCTAACTGAAATATAGCGAAACTCACCTTTCGCTCATCCGGGTATCCCAAGGCCCGGAAGGTTCCAGTCATTGTTTCAATCCAATTTTCTGCTACTTCATCATCGGGTCCGCCTTTGAACCTAGAGGGATGAAACTTCTGGAACCACTCCAAAGCCACATCTTCCGTCTCTGGCCTTTGACTTTGATCCCTAAAAGGGGATTGAGATTGGTTTTCCCTTTCCAGCATCCGAATCAGTATTTCAGTAACTTGACTTGCAAACAAGTCTATCTTGCTAGGTGGAGGATTCTGTCCAATTGACGAGTTTGAGTTTCTACCTTGGTCTCCTTCCAATAGCGCCTACACGAATTAGACTTCGACCTTATCTTGTTGTATGGGTTATTAAATAGTCGCGAAGATACATATTATGATTCTTACTTCACTGTCTTGTTTTTGGAATTAAGTTTAATTATTATTTTTATTATTATTATTTAGATACCCTTTAATTTAAACTGAGAACTTGATTCAAGGTCTGGGCTGGTCATCCCTGAGCGATTCAAAGGTTTTCTTAGTTTAAATAAAAAAGTCACTTCATTAGTCTTATTTATTTTTTTGAATTCATATTATTATTCAATTATATCCCCAATGGAATAGTTTTGATACAATATATTTAATTTTTTATATTTTGAATAGTAAATTCTATATTTAAAAGAATTTAAAGGTTCTCCTAGGAAGTAAAGATTGATGCTTTTATTCTCACGTTATTGTCCCTTAATAGGCTCCCTAAGTCCTTACCCAATATCACTTATTATACTTCTATTGTCAATTAACAAGGTGTAGGTAAATTTTTTCCTGAAGTAGGGTACATAATTTATTATGTTTAAGTGGAGTCTTTTATTGAGGTATGTTTTGGTTCAACCTTTAATTGATTTGGGAAAACTCTGATACCGTATCTGTAACATCCCATATCCATGACCAATTTGCTCAACGCAAGTATCGAGTCGGACCTGAACGCGTTACCTTGATCCAGATGGTCGGATTACTTAAATGCAGTAATGAGAAAATACAATTATGCTGAAGAAATTTAGAAAAATCCAAAACCTATCTTACTATTATAGTAAAAGTCTTAATACAAGTATTATACCGGAGTTTAACTTAAAATACAGACAAAAGTTCTAAAGGATCCGATAAGGACTAGCTTTACATTAATATTTTACATAACGATAATGCATACTAAACCAAAAGATTATAAGGTTCGCCTGGGATACCTCCCCAAAAGAAGTAAAGGTAACAATGAACTTCACTCTAACTATTCCGCTACACCTGTTAAGGTTGTTTAAACTAGGGTAAGCTCCTTGCTTAGTAAGGTTCCATCGCCAATAATTACCAAGTTAAATTTAGTGATCAAATTAAGTAAACAACCACATAGATCCTAACACGTAGTAAAAGGATACAATTGGGTTATGCCAAAACACAATCAAGTTCCTATATGGCTACTGTGACTGGCATCGGGTCATAAACCCTTTAGTAGTGCCCAAAGACTATCACGAATCCAGAAATCCATATTCATCAACCACACCCAATATATTCAGTTACGAGCTCGTATAAGTACCAGTTAGTTATGCTAGCATACCAGAAATGCCACGAGTAGCTGATCTAGTCGTCCGGTCAATACTATTCCCCGACGATGTAGAACGAATTCCAATCGTATCGGAGACCCCGATAAACACAGAAAAACAATCAAGTAGTAACCTATCAAATTTGACACGGTAAGATAAAGTACAAGCCGGTCATCCACATAAAACATCAGGGTCATTAATCCATTTAGTTTCACAATAATTAATCATAGTGTGATAAAGTACACACCATGCTTAATTAGTATGAAATCAAATAATAGGTATGAATAGAATCTAATATCATTTCATATAACATGAAAAATTCTAAACTAACACATGTAAATTTTAACTTGAATAAAATAACATATAATACTTTTAATTCAATTCGTACTTGGGCGATGAAACCACTCACCGGATTGAACTTAGTTTCAGTGTTTTGAAATTAGAACAATTCCGTTGTTCTCATCCAAACAACTAAATTTCCCTGTATTTTTATTTTATTTGTAAGAAAGAACGGGAGAGGGAAGGATTTCTTCAGAACGAAGTCTGAAGAATCAATGCCTCCACCCTTGGATATGTAGAGGCCAAAGGCTGACCTTCATTTCTTGGTATACGGTCTAAGAAATGGCACAAGGTTCAAGGCTTCAAATTTCTTTAGCCCATGTACAATGGTAAAATCACTTCCAAACCACTCTTGTTGTTTCAATTCATTAAATAATCAATCTCTCTCATCCGCCTCAGCAATTCAAACCACAACTAAATCACTTCATTTTTTTCTCCACAATGGTTGAAACCACTTAGAAACCACTCCATGGACCCCACTTGATTCTCTCTATCCTACTCATTA
>JAULKJ010331243.1:0-10052 GCA_032355405.1 Rubia balearica | reverse complement strand
CGATTTGGGGGGAAAAATCCGGGGCTGCAACGGAAGAGGGTGAGGCTGCAAAGCTGCAATGTTTGAGCATAACGTAGCGATGAAGAATTGTAAAGCTGGGGCTGCAACGTCGCGATGTAGAATTGTAGAGCAGAGTTGCGATTTGGGGAAAAAAGCTGGGGTTTTAGCTTATATAGGGCGCGTGAAATAACCCTTATCTTATGACTCGAATTTCGACCCATATTCTCCTATTTCAGGCCCACAAATTTTTGCTTGCATATTGTCCTCAAAATGCAATGTAGTCCCTGGTCTTTCCATAAGTTATGGAAGGACTGTCTTTTAAGAGACGGACTCTAAATCTATTTGTATATTTACCATTTATAGTTATTTAATCTACTCCCTCCGTCTCAAGAGAATATGCACACTTACTATTTGGCAGTCAAGTTTGTCGAACTTTGATCACATATTCGAATAGATATATGAACAATAGTACTATCGCATGACATATTGTTAGATTCGTCGACGTAACATGTATTTAGTAAATATTAATTTTTTATATACCTTTATTATCCGTAGTTACATATATTTACAGTCAAACTTGTTTCTTGAAAATCGTAAAAAAATAATTGTGCAAATTCCCCTGGAACAGAGGGAGTATCAAATTTACCCTCATTAAACACTCAAATATACCATTATTTACTACGTTTTTATACTATTCATGACATGACTCATGCAAGAACATGCAAAATCGAAGTATGATTTTTGATACTCCCTCTATCCCATTGGCGGATCTAGGGTGGGGGCACTAGGGCACGTGCCCTACTGACCCCCACTCTTATTGTTTGTAGTCATTTTTTAAAATTAATTCTAAAAAATAATTGTATATCAGTTCTTAATATATAAATAATTTTTTGGCAACAATTTTTAAAAAGTGTATTAGTTGTACAAAATACTCACATGATTACTTGTTTTAAGAGTCTGTTTGCCCGCTCCTTGTTGTAATTTATTTATTTCAAGATAATTTACAAGAAAATTATAGATAGGAGGAATTTGCATTTTATACTGTTTAATAATGTACTAATCATGTGCACTGGAATGAAATATTCTTGGTTCAATCCATGATTGTTTTGTTGCATTAATAAAAAAAAAATGTCTTATTGAACTATTGAAGAAAGAGTTATTACACTTTATCAAAACATTTAAAGTAATATTATAATATTATATTATTTATGCTGAGATTTAAGTTTCATCAATATATTTTATTTTAAAATATACTATTAACTATTATTAGTATGCCCCTACTGAATTTATTTTCTAAATCCGTCACTGCTCTATCCCACATAAAATTGCACACTTGCTTTTTTAACACTATTTCTCAAAGTTTGAATGCATAGTTAAATAGATATATGAGCAACAATATTATCATACGTAATATTGTTTAATTCGTCATGACAAATAGTTTTAAAATTTTAACTTTTTATTTGTTGTTATTATACATAGAAAGTTTATTGCAGAACGAAAGAGTACATGACATCCATATGATATGCATGGAACTTAATATAGGACAGAAATGGTCGTCTAGATTAGATTTTGTTTTTTAAATGGTTGTCAAAGGGCTACGTTCTACAAGTAATTACAACAAACAGATCAGGCATGCCTAAGAGATAAACTAAAAATGTATGTGGGGTTGTAAGAGTAATTGTCTTATATACTGATCTTACCGTGCCTGTCCACGTGAATTGGTGTACCCTAATCCTAAGGCAATCAGAATCCTTAATTATGTACAGATCATTTGGTTATTCAGCTGTGAGGTGTGGTGTCTCCCTATGCACATATTAGAAATTTGTGTCGGTCAAAACAGCACAAAGGTCCGAGTTCAATTAATAAGCAATTATTTACAACGGTTTTAAAATAAATTGTTAAGTTTTTCCAATCTTTTTAAACAATCAAACTCTTTTATATATAAGGAGATATGACACGTGTGAAGTGTGAAAAAGTAGGAATATTTTTTTAAAAAATATTGAGTCAGTCTGAATGTTGAAGTTAAAGATGACACTATCGAAAGTTAAACTTTTTCCTTATCATTAATTAATGATAATTTTTAAATCATGTCATTTTTTGTGGGACAAACTAAAAAAAATTTGTAACTTCTTATTGAGATGGAGGAAGTAATAACAATGAATGTCGATAGATATAATTAACATTAGAAAAAACAGTGTCTTATGAGACCGTCTCACCATTCTTTTGATGAACAGAGATTAATATACAATAAACAATAAAATATATAAAATTTGCGGGGCATAAAATTATTCGGATATTTTCGGGTTATAAGATTAAAACGGATCAATAGGCTTTCCTCCAACTTCATTCCCACTACATCGCTTTTGGAACAATTTGCTATCGCATTTAGACATGCATTTAGACATGCCTTCGGCGGCTAAAATAAAGAGGGAGATGAGCAAAATGATAAGGAGGAAGAATAATAAGAGGGCGCATTTAGAGGGTGCATGTAGACATGACTTTTGCCGCCCCTTCAACCAGATGCTCTGCGTCGATTTCTTCTCGGCAACTTGAAGAAGATGATGCATCATATTTTTCAAATTTCAAACCCAATACTTAAACGACGTCATTTGAGTATTGAATTTTCAAATATTATATTTGTCTTCAGAATCAAAACGATGTCATTTTGATAAGTCTAACGGCGACGTTTTAAATTCTTAAGGTGAAAAATAATTTTGGGGAAAACCCAATTAGGCCAAATTGAATTACCCAATTTTGATTGGGCATAACCCCAAAATCCAGAAACCCCAAATGTGAAATCCCCAAGAACTTTGCGATTGCTCATCATGTCCTCCTCCCTCTGGTATCCAGCCGCCCGTCTGACACCGCACAAAGACAACCGCCACTGTGCCGCTGCAAGCCTAATGTTGCAGCCTGTGAGCATGCGACTCAATCCTCCTCTTCCTTTGCTACTTACTTTGGGCTCAACTGCACAAAAGGTCCAGAACCCTTTTAAACATTCAAGTTGAATTCTCAATTCTTGTGAATTTGAATTCTTCAAGTTGAACACCTGAAGAGGAGGACATTTGTGAATTTGGCCATTTTAACCCTTTTAATTCACGTAGGAAGGCATGAATTTTGCTGTGAATTGGTTGCCGACAATTTCTCAATTCTCAATTAGATATATACTTTCAATTAAGTCATTTAATTATGTTATTAATTTATTCATTTATTCATTTAATTTAATTTCAATTAGACATAAATTAATTCAATTAGGTATAAATTGATTTGTAAGTTTGATTTTTTTCACAACTTTATTTTTAAAATATTTTATTTATATTATTTTTAATTCATAAATTAACATGATAGGATGATTATAATTTGTTAGTTTATGAGTTATATTTAATGGTATATACATAACTCACTCGGTCCTAGTTAGACAAAGACAAACATCAGAGTAACCCCCTGGCCTGAATAGACCGCCCCCCTAGATGCATATAATGTTTCACCTCAAGCTAATTAATCATAGAATTGGCATAAATGAACGATTCACCATGATATCCTTTGCTAGGCAAGGATCTAGGAGAAAAGAGCACAACATGCGGGCCACGATTATACGATCAGCATTCTATAAAAAAGGTCAAAGAACTACAAACCAAGTAAGTCAATTTAACTGAAAGAAACTCACAATAAAGGCAAACCTAACTTGGACGTCGGAGCTTTCTCCCCATGGACCATTCCCGGAGACTTTTGCATGTATTCAAAGAGGTTGGAGTCGTCGTAGCTAATTCCAAGAACTAACACTACTCGATAGGAAGCCCCGCATCAGCCGTCTGTGGTGATAATATTTCCTCTATGGGTTTTAATAGTCTCTGTGAAAGGTCGGATCCCATATCGGAGTTACCGCTCGAAGAGAATGCAAGCAACCAATCATTCTCATGCCCAAGGATGCCCGCAAGCAGCAAACTAACTCAACAAATCAGGGGAGTTCGCAAACAATGATAAGAACACACGATAATAAGTTCGTGACACCAAGGCGGACCCATAACAAAGGTACACTTATGTATCGTAACCAGTTTTACGTACATGTAACATGATATATGAGTTGAGGGATCGAGGAATTCCATCTAAAGAATAAAGCCATAGAGATCGCTTATCCGTGTAATTAGGTACGCTAAATTAAGAAAGGAAGGATAACAAATTGTGTTAGGGAGACCTGGCATGTCACGCTTGGGTCAACCAGTTAGATTAAAAGAAAACGTGAGCCACTGAAAAAAGTGACTCGCCTTCCCCGATTATAATAATATGCTCATACCACACAACAAAAAACAGCCTCCGGGCTTATCAAACTTACTAGAAATAAAAGAATATGATAAGTGAAATGACATTAACACCATGGTAACAACATCACTAGAATAATAAAAGAAATCATCATATGATCAGTAAAAAACTTCATTCCTCTTAGATCTATTAAAAAATAAAGATTACAGCAAAAATTCTTTGCTTAACTACAAATCTTCCCTGTGAAGAATTAAAAATGACTATATATTTACGGACCTATTACATAAATAGTTAAGTTTTTAGATATGATCATTACCAAGGCCATAAAGGCCCCAAGGGAAGAAGTTAACCCGCTGAGATTTCTCCCCAAGGATCGCACACTTTGAAGGAGCAAATACGCTCCTCGAAGTTCACTCTACCTGTTAAGTGAGGTGGGAGTTAAATCAAAAAGCGGTCACCCATTCTCTGACGATACCACCTCAATTTTCCCAATTCCCTCTATGAAGAAGCACCATCCATGTCATCGAGTATAGCAGGCCTTATGGAAAATAGCGGTTGACCGCTTCGCCAATACATCTTCTTCACCCCACGACCTGGTTAAGCAACCTAATGCAGGAACTCCTCCTTTGCAATTCCTCCAACCGAGTAACCCACTTTCTTGCTATGGCTTAGCCACAATAAGCATGGGCATCTTCCTCGTGTTGTTTTCCTCAGCCTCAATGCCCAATGGCTCAACAGATGGAGATTCCTCATCATCTTCCATCCCAATCCCAGGTTATCTAATCTCACATGTCAATACTGGCCATATCACAAAAGACGAACATATTTTTTTTTAAAACTAAAACAATGTTAAGAGCTTAAAACTTACAGCAAGCATGTAAATTTTTAGGACATCCTTTACGGGATATAATTCAGACTTGCTCCACCATTAACTGGAGTAACCCTTCCAACTTACTTAAACACAACAACTTATCACATAACATGTGAGAAGCCCCATCCAAATTGGGGATAGCTCTAGCATCCCCTGTAGCCCCATGCATCCCTGAAACATCACAATCTAACACCGTTATGGGAAAAGTCCTTGATGAATGGTCTCTTACCCTATGCTCACTCATAGCACACTTTTATAGGCGTCCACTGAGTTTTATAAACACAAACCATCATTCATTATTCCATCGGAAATGATGCGTCCTTTTTATTTTAAAAACAAAAAACTTACTAAACCCTTATTAAACCTTGGAAAACAAAACACTGGAATATTATGCTTATCCCAACAATAAGACCTCGAAAAGACTATGCCTACGTGGCTTGCCGATCCACTCATAACACCACTACCCAAAATATTCGGAAACCTATTTATCCCTAGGCCCGCATAATTCACACAAATCAAATTTATAAAACACATACACATTCTTATTACATAAACTACAAGCAACTTTTAAAGAATGTGTATAATCATAAAACACCTTCTGTTCTTTACTTCACATAACCCAACAAGCCCCCCTCCTTAAACCAACATTACACTTTTACAAAACCCCCACTCACACCTTCACCCCATCCAAGATACTCCTTACACACAAATAAATAATTTACTCGAAGATAGGCATAAAAAAAGAGATACCGACACCTCGCAGCGAAAACGGGACAATCATTCACGACTTCGCACATGACCGAAAAATCACCAGTCCAGCGACACAAGCAGAGGATCATCCTGCCTTTCCAATGCACCATCCGAATACCAAATACTTTACATAGCCATATCATCCTCCTACAAAACCCAATAAACCTATAAATGAAAACACTTCCCTACTTAGAATAAGCAGGAAATTTACAAATATACTCCCTTATCAACCACCATTTAGAGGTATCCAATTCTTCTTAATAGAACACCTATGATCCTACAAATTATTTACATTTGCCTTAAAGGATTCAGCTACATTCCAGTTTCATCTTCCATCATTGTTCAAACTCTACAAACCTTGGTAGCAACACCTTCATTTGGCATTGCCCATTCCCACGGCTTTGGGGGAATGCTCAAGGTTCTAAGATAGTCAAACATCATTTCCAATTTTAGAATATGAACCTTCACACCTCCTCAGGTCACCTTCGAACATGACACGAGGAGACCCACCACCCTTATTTACACCTCCGCCATGACCAGCGTCTGATAACCCACAAAATTTTCCTATCACTATGAGATGCCCTTCCACGAATCAATACCACCTTCCACTGCCTCATTCAAACATTTTCCGTCGAACCCATACCTAATTACCAGGCCCATATATATTTTCCTAACAGTGTAACTATACCACCTATATCGGCGAAACCTCGAACAGCTCACCTGCAACTACTGGACAACAAATCTTTACTCATTACGTGCCCACGCCCAATTTAGAACCTTCCCGAAAAAATTTCCTAGTTGAAACACATGAAGGCATACAAACTCATTAACACCTTTTTTTAAAAAAATTGTTGGTCATAAGTTACTGAAGCAACCAACCTCCATTAAGTATTCATCAAATATTTATTACATGGTAAACTATTAGTCTGAAAATCGGCCTACCTTATCACTAATTGACCCGCTAGTAACGTTGGTAAGGTAGTTTGTGGCAACTCTTTTCCCTCCCTTGACTCTCTAACGCAACTGGAAGCTTGCTCAGGATGAATAAATCAAGTCAGAGGATCAACCTACATTGCATTACTAGTCTTCTAAACATTTTTCTTGACTGGATAATGATCCAAGATAAATGCTTCTAGCTCCTTCATTGAGGGAAACGATACCATTTTACCCACCTCTTGGATCAAACGAAAATGATGGCAATCGTCCCTTACCTTCTTTGCAAAGTTCTCATCCACCGCATGCTTCGCCTTCTGTAATGCCTTCCCCATTGAGACTTGATCCTCATGCCTATTAATATCCAAATTAAGATTTAGCCCACGGGTACTTTCCCGATAATAACACCACCCCAATCATGGGTGATCTTGATGAGAAAGACCTCCTTACAATTTCCCCACCTTAGCACGTAACAAGTCACTAACAACCTTCTCCTGACAAAGACTCCACGTCTTGGCCAATTCTATATCAGCATCCTCACGAGCATTTACACTCTATTAACTACTAGAAAAATAACCTCTAAATTTTCCCATTTAACTTCGATTATCGAAAATAAAAAAGTTAAATGTTCTTTAACTTCAGTTATTTTTATAACCGAAGTTAAAAGTTATATTAGACTTTCTTAATGAAAAAACAAGTAAATAGTCAATAACACCCAACATCCGAGGGATTATGGAAGCAGTTTTGGATGATCTGAAACTACAAGCGATGGAGGAAACCATTGAACTGCGGTGAGCCATTTATGAGCCCAAACTTTTAAACCCGAACTCTTATTCCTGATTAATAGAATTGTAGATCAATTAGAATCAGGTTAAGAAAGGAATATCCTTTCTGATTGGTTTTGTATTTATCCTTTTCCATATCTGATTCTGTCTTGTATACCTTTTGTATGTACTATTTATATGAATACACACAGCCACAATTATTTTTGGATTTTACATTCTATCATGGTATCAGTTAGGTATATCTAAATATTCCCTGCCTATTTTCCAAAATCTCCAAATCCTCTCCCTAATTTCCGATCGCTCGGCCGCCAGCTACCCACCGCTTCAACGCCGCCATCCGAACACTGCTCCAGGTCTTTCGTCGGACGCAGCCGATCCGAACTCATGGCCCCTGCACGCGCCACTATTGTTCCTGTCTCGCTAGATTCACGCGTTTTTCGTGTCCTTCATGCACCGACGATTGTGTTTCCGCGCCGCACTTGTTGTTCCGTCCCTACACAAGAGTTAAATCAGTCGTCCACAACCATTCACAAGCTTGCTGTGTGTTTGGTGCGATTTGATTTTTCGATTGTGCTCTGATCTGTTCTCGATGTCGACAATTACGCTTACCGCCTTGATCAACTGCATCACCATCACAGGTTACTTCTGTTTTACGCACTGTCAAACTCATCAGCTATGGTGATAGTTTGATTAAGTTCCCCCCGGAGACCGCGAGCTCTTCCTCCAAGGACTCTGATGACAAGGTTTCTGACGATGTTGATCCCCATGATGTTTGGATTCAAACAGATCAGCTTGTTTAAGATGCCCTTTTTTCATCCCTGAATCCTTCTTCAATGTTGGCAGTTGATGGTATAGTCACTGCCGCCCAGGTATGGTATGCTTTAGCCACTAAGTTTCCAAATAATTCTCATGCTCTTTGTCTCTTTCTCGTTGAATGTTTATATGGAGTTCGTCAAGAAGATCAAACTTTTCAGGAATATTATGCTCGTTTTAAAGATATTCTTGATGAATTACATGTTCTTGGTCACTCCCTCAATGATGAGGATATTGCTGTTGTTTTTTGTCGTGGTCTAAATGATAAGTTGTCCCAGTTTTCTTCTGCTCAAATGGTGGAAGACCATTTACCTCCTTTGTACACTATTGTGGCTGATGTTGAGGCTTTAAAATTTTCTCTTAAAGCTCGCTCTTCTGTACCTGGACCTGGACTCTCTGTTTTTGCAGTTTCTCAACAGGGTTCAGGACAGGCAAACCGCGGCAGGGGAGGCCGCAATTTTGGGCGAGCCCGTAGAGGCCGAGGCTATGGTAGTGGTCGCACACCATCGTCGGAGGTCCTCTCTCCACAATCCAGGTGTCCGGCATATGTTTTCCAATGGTGTCATCGTCCTGGTCATCTTGCTGAATTTTGCCACAAGCTATCCCATGTTGCTCGCGATGATGTTGCAAACTCCGCGGA
The DNA here is from genome assembly GCA_032355405.1 of Rubia balearica. NCBI lineage: Eukaryota > Viridiplantae > Streptophyta > Magnoliopsida > Gentianales > Rubiaceae > Rubia > Rubia balearica. The sequence continues at coordinate 1,000 of JAULKJ010331243.1, read as the reverse complement.
CACAACTTAGCCACATTATCAGTAGTTGAATGCCACCCCTGATTGGTATATGGATTATGATGCTACCAATCATATGATTCGCTCGTTTTCAAATCTGGATAGCATCGATCCTTATCACGGTAATCATCATGTTTATTTTGGTAATGGTTCTACTTTAAATATTTCCCATGTTGGCAATTCCTAGATTTCTGATTCGCTCACTTTATCTGATGTCTTGTTTGTTCCAAATATCACTAAGAATTTATTATCTATTTCCAAGTAAACAAGGGATCTACATGTTGTTGTTTGTGTTTATGATATTTCTTTTACTATTCAGAACAAGGTTACCAAGGAGCTCGTGGGCCGAGGACACAGTGGGGGAGGTCTTTATGTTTTAGATTACGGTGGTTCTACTTTAGTTTCTTTAGTTAATTCAAATAAAGCCAAAGCCTCATTTGAGCTATGACATAGTCGCTTAGGACATGTTCCTTTTTCTGTAATTTCATCTTTAAATAAAACTGGTAGTTTATCAGTTACTAGTTTGCTGCTAAAGCTTCATTTATGTACTTCTTGTGAAATGGCTAAGGGCTAGCGCTTTTTTAAAATGATAATTTAAAATGCTCACCACTCGTACTTGATTTAGTTCATTGTGACCTATGGGGACCCTTTATTATGTCATTTTTATTGATGATTACCCTCGGTTTACTTGGTTTTTCCTTTATGACGAAAGTCTAATTTTGTGGAGGTTTACTTGCAATTTGAGACCTTTGTTGAGAATCAGTTTTCCACCACCATCAAAGTTTTCCATTTTAAGGGCATTCATCATCAGCTTTCTTGTCCTTATACTCCAGAGCAACATAGACGTGCAAAAAGGAAACATCGACATATTACTGAGACTGGTTTGTCATTGCTATTTCATTCTGGCCTTCACCATTCATTCTGGTATGATGCATTTTCAATAGCAGTCTATATCATTAATAGGCTTCCCACTCTGGTGTTATCTGGTTAGTCTCCTAACTCC
>JAULKJ010331233.1:0-10053 GCA_032355405.1 Rubia balearica | reverse complement strand
ACTTGAAGAGTTTAGGAACAAATCCTATGACATCGCACTAATTTACAAGGAAAAGACAAAAGCACAGCATGATAAAAAAAATAGTGAAGGACTTTTTTTGTGGGATAAAAAGTCCTTGTCAAATCTCGGCTACGTCTTTTTCCGGGTAAATTATAGTTAAGGTGGGGAGGTCCATATGTGGTGACTAAGGTATACAATCAAGGAGCAATAGAGGTAAAAGATGAGGAGAATGACCTCAAGTGGTTGGTCAATGGACAAAGGTTAAAACCTTATTTAGAATGGAAGAATTTGGGAGTAAACAAGGAGGGCAATCCCCTCTTTGGTGGGCAAATCCAAGCATTACAAATAAGCCGTGAGGAAACTAATAAAGAAATGTTGCTTTTTCATTTTTGGTAGATTTTGGTAATTTTGTGATATTAGATCGTGTTCGATATTTATTGGCACTTGTTTTTGGGAATGATAGTCATCAAATTCTTTTGTGGAACAGTGCTACTCTAGGTTTTCTTATTTTTGCAGGAATTCTTGTGATGAATTTCAAAACAAGGGATAGAGATGATCCTTCGATGCTTTCAACCCTTCATTTTCACCTTTGTCACATGCATTGAGGACAATGCATGAACTAAGTGTGGGGGAGGGGTTGGAATACCTTCTAGTGGCCTATGATTTGAATGGATGATAGCTATTTTGATGACTTTTTCCCCTTGTTTTTGGTACTTTCCCTCATTAGGATTTGTGAAATTGTGGTTATTTTTTTTCTTTTAGGTGTGAGGGCACCTTTTTGTAGTTTGTTTTGGGATGAATCTTTTGGTGGTGTATTTTTTGTTTTTCATGATCTTTTTGTAGTATGAAGCCCACCTTTGGGGCATTTTGTGGCACATAATTTTTTTTAAAAAAATTGAAAAAAAATACCTGGTTAAGTTGGAAACCCGAAAGGGCAACTTAGAAAAAAATGGGAAGAAAGCCTGGATAGGTTGAAAGACCTAGGTAAAAATGAGAGGCTAGGCCCGACTTGGTTAAAAACCAAGGAAAATGAGAGTCTGTGTAGAAAAAGGTGAGAGGTGAGCTCAACATGTGTGAATACTAGGATGAAAACCCGAAAGGGCTCCTAGGAAAAATGAGAGGAATTGGAAACTGATTTTGAACATCCTTTGGCCATCTTTAGTGGTTTCTTCATCAACATCTCTTGGTTTATCTTCGGCGGCTTCTTTGGTGGAGTAAGCTAGTTTAGCACTTACCGTTCTACTTTGCCTTTTTTCCAAATTTTCTGATATGTATTTTTGGTGGATAGGTTACTTTAGCATCTTTGTGGAGAGTGAGAGTTGTGAGATTCTTACAATCTTTGGGGAACTAGGGTAGCTTAGGAATAAGTTGAATATGCTGGTTAACTTATCTCTGCATGCTACATTCCTCTTAGATCTTTTCTCATTTGTGTTTACTCGAGGACGAGTAAATGTTTAAGTGTGGGGGGGTTGATGTGCACCTCTATGCATGTGTTAACCAATGCATTCGACACACTTCTTATCATGTTTTAGTTGGTTGATTGCTAGTTTTAGGTAGGTTTACATGACAAAGGGTTTAGATGACCATTATTGGTTTTCTTGTCTAAATGTGAGTTTCTTAGACTTAATTGAAGCTAATGGACACATTGTATTCATGGGCACTTAGATTCTCCTTTGTGATCTTACAAGTAGGTTTCTCGTGAGTACTTTTGCATCATCATTTTGTAGAAGGCCATCCGCGTAAGTGGTAGAAGATATTTGAAGGTCATTCGCAAGGATGGTAGAAGATATCAAAGGCTATTCATGAGGATGGTAGTAGATTTAAGTCCATGGACTCCAAAGCGTGGTAGTAGATGGTATTGAGCCTGGAAAAGACATATTTGAAGTTCAAGAAGGCCAGGAATGAAAGACAAAGAAACGGAGAAATTGTAATCTGAGAGTTGCACAGAGTTCTGAAAATGATCAGAGAAGAATCAGCTCTTGTAGGTTGCACCATTGGATTTGTCTTCTCGAGCACTATAAAAGTGACAAGAAGAACTCTTACATTGGATGAGCGGTTCATCCGTAGCGGTGCAAACAAATCAGCTGGCTAGCCAGCCGGCATGATCCGTGCATGGAACCTACACCTGTTATGTACAGTCCGTGCAAATGGCTAGCAGGACCCGTGCAAAGGTCTTCGTGCATGCCGTTACACCAGCAACTCAAAATCATTCCCAAACGGCTAAGTATGGGCGTGGACCATCCCGTTTTGCATGAGCCATGTCGTTCCAAGTCCCAAAAGTGAAGACCAGCTTATGAGGTGTGAAAAATAGCATGGGTTGCTCCAATTTTCTAAGCAAAAAGTTATTCCAATCGATGGCCCGCTCTAAACGACACGGGGAGCGCAAATCAGAAGTTTTGGATCAACCCCCGGCCCATGCAGGTCTGTGCGCTCCGCCTTGCACGAGGTTGCACGGCCTGTGTCAGTCAATGCGAGCCGTCCTGCACGAGACTGCACGGACTGTGCTGTGGCGCATGTCCCATTGTGCACAAGCCTACACATACTATGTCGTTTGCCACTGGCCGTGAAATTGCGGCTACTAGGGTTTTTAGGCCTAGTTCCTTATTACTATGTATATGGGCCTTTGTCTACTAGGGTTTAAGTTTATGCTAATTTTTCATCTTCAAGAGTAGGCTAGAGAGAGAAAATACTCTTCCTTTCTTCTCTTTAATTTTCTTTTTCCCAAAAGTGTTGAATCTAAAGAAATACTTGGGTTCAAGCTTAGGGAATAGTTAATTAACTTGGGGATTATATTTGTATTCATGTATTAATGCTTGTTTTGTGAGACTTATTAGATCTACCTATTTCTATGTGTTTTATGATTATTGCGTGTTCTTCATGTTCTTGCTAATTGCATGATTATCACACTTAGTTAGCACACATCGTTGTCTACTTTCATGTAGGTGCAATTATTGATACCCCCAGGGAAGAAAACCTTGATGCACTTGGGGTAACGATAGTCCAAAACCGTTGGGTGTGTGCATGTGGGTTGCCAAGTCCACGTTATAATCGACTATGCACTAGTAAGCTAGCGAGTTGGTCCGAAGGCTTACAGGTAGATATAGTTAAACTTGTAAACTATGGTTGGCTTGGCAACCCTAGAGCCATTGATAAGGTGTTTCACCCTCTTTTCCTTTCTAGGCCTATGGAGAAGCATTCGTGGTTTAGTGCCCAAGACGTAATAGCACGGAGGATATTTAGATCTACAGAGAAGGTTGGGTCATTGTTGCACTCCCCTAATTATGGAGGCAGTGCCAATGGAAGATTACATACATGTGCACTTACGTGACAGGTATGCAGAAATGTATACATCGACCACACCACGTGTCACAAACACTAGAATAGGTTTATAGTTCTTATATATGATGAAATCGAGGATCGAAACAACGTTAATCATGTTACGCAAATATTCCCCAGGTGCTAGTTTATATAGTTTTTTCTCTGTTGAATTGCATGCTAGTGGTTTTAGTAAACCCCCAATGTTTGTTTTACCAACACTGATTATTCTTAACATGTGATTGAATTGACGACTCAATCGCAGCTATGTGCAGTTGATTATTAGATTCCTAACATCTCCGTGGATAACCCCAGTACTTGCCACTATCTACCAATCTTGGTAGTATAGTAGTGGGAACGGGAGCAACAATATAAATCTCAATCTTTGATCCAACTCGCCCCTCTCGGTTTAATTGAGTGAATCTCCAGTGAATATTTGATTTAGCGACGCTGGGAGGGGGTGAGTCATAAAGGTTTAAGTGTGGGGGAATTGATCTGCACCTAAAAAAATATGTTAACCTATGCATCTGACACGTTTATTAGTATGTTTTGGTTGGATGTTTGCTAGGTTTTGTTAGATTTAAATTACAAAGGGTTTAGATGACCATTGTTGGTTATCGTATCTAAATCCCTAGTTTTATAGACTTAAATAGATCTAATGGACACTATTTCCGTTAGACACTAAAAACACGTAATAACCAATGGATTTGAAAAGTTTATTAGTATGTTTTGGTTGGATGATTTCTAGGTTTTGTTAGGTTTATATTACAAAGGGTTTACATTGTTGGTTTTCGTATCTAAATCCCAAGTTCTGTAAACTTAATTAAATTTAATGGACACTATGTCCTTAAGAACGCCTAAATCATATTTTTGTGAGCTTATTTGTAGTTTCCTCATGAGCACTTCAACGTAGATTGTAGAAGGCTATCCGCAAGGGTGGTAGTAGATAGTAGAAGGCCGTTCACAAGAATGGTAGTGGATGGAAGACCACGAGTAAAAACACGGTAGTTTATGGAACCAAGCCAAGATGAGAAAGGAGTCGAAGATTAACAAGTGAAGAACTGGCATGACCATAAGAAAAGAGTCCATTAGCTTCAATTAAGTCTACAAAATTGGGACTTAGATAAGAAATCCAAAAGTGACCTTCTAAACCCTTTGTCGTATAAACCTAACTAAAACTAGAAATCAATACTCCCTCTGTCCCACCTCAAATTGCAAGGAATCTTTTTCATGGTCTCCAACACACGTTTGACCATTAATATATTTAACTATGTATTATATCGATAAACAAAAAGTTACTTTTTAGAAACTACTTGTTATGACGAATCCAACGATATTATTTACAACAATAATATTATCTACATATCTATTAAAATATGTTGTCAAAGTTTTTTTAGTTTGACTGAATCTTTGTTTCCTTGCAATTTGAGCTTGGACGGAGGGAGTAAACAAAAGATACTAATAAATATGTCAAATGCATTGGCTAACGAATGCATAATGGTGCACATCAGCTAGCACACTTTCCGGTTGGTTTAAGACAGGAAAAGCTGATTCACTATTCATCGGGTAGCATCACTTGTATTGAACCTCCACTTGTTTGGTTGTATTGAAGGCCTTGTATGTTAAAGGTAGAAGCGAACTTATTTTTGGATTGGTCTAGTGAGATCCTCATGGCCATTCAAGCTTTCATAGTATTTCTTCATTCCTTATCATCATTTGGGAACTTGTATTTTTATCTCTTGGTTATAGCATCATTATGCTAAGAAATATGTATCTTGGACTCATTGTATGCACGGGGGTGTATGTGCATCCCCATTGACTCTCACAGTTTCTTCTATTTATCATATGATTCATAGTAATATAGCCTACAAAGAATTTCCCCAAAACACCCATCAATTTTTATTCCAAGACTACCCAAGCCCCCAAAGACATAAGATTCTCTTACAGTCTCAAGTCCTAAAGAAACTAAGACAATCTATCCAACCAACATACCTAATCAAAGGCGAGGTTCAATCATGTGAATGTGTGAAGCTAGCTTACTATATCAAAAGAAGCTACCAAAAGAAAAGCCAATAGAGCATATAATAAGTTTCGATTCTATCTCGTTTTGCCTAGGAGCCCTTTCGGGCTTTTATCCTAGCTTCCCACATTTTTCCCTTTTTTATAGCTCACATCTCCTTTTTTTTCCACACCATTTTTTGCATAGGTTTTTTCAACCTATCTGAGCCTTTCCCACTGTTGCCTAAATTGCCCTTTCGGGTTTTCCACTTACCCGGGTATATATTGTTTCATTTTTTCCCAATTTTTTTGTGTAGCAAAAAATTCCTCCAAAAGTAGGCTTCATAATATATGGAGAAAAAGAAAACAAAAAAAAACACAAAGAAAATTTTCTAGAATTCCTAAGGGCCTAACAACTCCCTCCACCACACTTAAACTTTGCATTGTTCCCAATGCATAAAACAAAGTGTGAAAACCAAAAGTGGAGTAGAGAGAATGGTAAGCACTTACTCTTGAGACCCCTAACGGCATGCTCTCATGCGCCTTCTCCTTCTCTCTTCTTGACTCGTATTTTACCTTTCATAAGGGATTAGATCACAGGTGCCCTCTAGCTTTGTGGCATGCATCCTCTCAATTAATTTCTCTTTGACCTTCTCTTGCACATTGTCTTTCTCGTCCACTATAGCGAACTCTTCCTTCAATTTTCTCTGAATGGAATCTAGCCTAGCTCCCCAAGTCTTCATGGTCCCATCTATAGAGTCAAGCCTCATCCAAAAATCCTTCATTTGTAATCATGTTGGGAAGAAGTTCCTTTCTCCGATCTACTCCTCTTAGGACCCATTCTATCACAACACAAGAGCAAACGGTAATTGAAAAAATACACAAGGATTATGCACAAACATTACTTAGCAAGAATCATGCTTCCTAAACACCCAACATTTAGCACATCATGTTATCTCAATAAAAGAGTCATAATTTTCTCCCACACTTAGTTCAACTAAGATCATTCAGATAAACCTCATACACCCAAAAAACATTCAAAATTTTCAAATTCCAAGTTCCCCCATATAACACCATCATGCAATGAAAGTAAGCAAAGACAAAGTTCAATGAATTACCCAAATTTGGAGGCTAAGAAATGAATATTACACAAGCAAAAAGTCCTCTCCCTTGAGAGAAAATTCACAAATTCAAATATTTCCTATTGTGAAATGAGGGTGGATATTTTGAAGTTATAGGAATGAGTTAAGTTATCTACATTGATGGGAGAAGATACTCCGAATTCGGATTTGGAGGATTAATGATGTTTCAAAAATGAGTTTTTTAGGAGGGAGAAAAAGAAGTCAGTAATGGCTTGGGAGAAAATGGAAATTTTTGGAATAAAGGCTCCATGAATTCATTCTCAGAGAATGTGTTAATGCTTGGTGTAGTACCACTAGCACCAACCAACTTGGGGAGGAAGAAAACTATAGAATTGATGGGCCAGAAATGCTTATTTTAACAAAGTTTTAGTTTTCCCAAACCTGAATTCCGGGTGGCTCTCGGTGACCTGCCGTATTTTCCTGGCAGCATTTCTCTAGGTGAGGGTCTTGCCAATATGAGTGGTATAGGTTCATTGCGTCCTTTCAGCTATATAGCTGGGATGCTGATTCTTTTTATCTATACATATTTCTAACCTGTTTGCATTCTTTCTTTCGCAGAGATGTCTGTGGCTACTTTTATCGGTGACCTCTCCAGGCTTTCTCACCGGGCTGGAAGCAACCGTCTAGCCTCCCAAACTGATAACGCAGCTGAGGTGGTGGACTAAAAGGTTGAGGCAATTAATGTCTCGGACACTGAGGTGAATGAGGATGAGCCAGGAGGGCTCGTCGCCGGTTCAGGAGGATGGCTAAAGAGGGTGAATTAGGTCCCAGCCTGCCTCCCTACACCGTGATCTCTGAAGAGGTTCCAAAGATGCAAGCTTCTAGTCACCAGGAAATTGCATTGGCCACTCGTCCTGTCTCAGAAATTCCCTTCTCACCTCCCTTTGTGCATGGTTCCTCTTCTCGAGATTCTGCACTGGTCTTTTGCGCAGTGCCTCAGCTTGGACGGAGCTCATCTCCCAGACCTTTCTTATTTCTCACTTTAACGGCTGGCTGCAAGAACGCTCTCTGAACGTCGCCGGTACCAATTCTCTTGCTGACCAATCAGCCACAGCCATCCTTGAGGTGTGTTTTATTTATTTATTCATTTTTATTTTTATTTTTTTTATCTTTTCTTACTTTCTTCCTTTTATTTTTCTAGTATATCTGTTCTTCCATGGCCATGCAGGAGGATATCGACAATTTGCATACGAAAGTGGGCGAGCTGAAACGTGGCCTGACATCCTTGCAAGCTCAAGCTCGTCGTTTCTCGAAGTTTGAACCGGACCTGGAGAAGGGGTTCACCGGCTCTCTGTGGAGATCCCTGTCTGTTTCAAAGCCAGAGTTGCTAAGTTAAAAGATTTCCAATATCGGGCCTTCACTCGCAGATTCCTGAGCCTTTACTCCCACTTGGTGCAGAGTAATAAGGCATCTGATTAACTGAGAGGTGCATTGATGGGGGGCCCTTGACCTCTACTCCCACACTGAAGATGAGAATCAGCTGCAGGTTGACGTCGATGATTCTTTTATTTCTTTTTAGGAATATAGCTTCACCGAGTACTTCTCTCAGTTAAACCCGGGAATGTCATTGGACGAGCATGACAATTGGGCTTCCGGTGGTGTCTCCCGTTAAGCCGATGCACACTCATCAACACGTTGACAATACTAGAGTTCCTGCTGAGGAGGCCATTCAAGCTGTTGGTAGCGCCAATAGGGTTGACAGAGCCGAGGGGGTTAGAGTCATGGCCATTGAGGAGGCTGAGAACGAGGATGCATTGAAGAAGCCTTGAAGAATATTTTTCTTTTTTCTTGTTATTTGTCTGTTCCCCTACTGAGGGATGAAACAATATAACTTCTTTCTATTTTTCTGGGGTGTGCGTTTTTTCCTTTCTTTACAACTGATATTTTCTTGTTTCATCAGTTATTATTAATTAACTTCGTTCACTATTTTCGTCTTGATTTACTTCTGTCCTTTTAGGATCTGGACTATATTTGCACTGGCTATTAGGGGTAGTGTCGCTGCTTTAGCCTGAACCAGGTTCTTATACCTCCGCTTCTCGTTATGGTCGGAGGTTCATTCATTTGACTTTTTAGAGATTCGGCCTGCAATTGCGCTGGTTGTTGGGGCCAGCGCTGCAACTTTATTCTGGATCATGTTCATTTATCTCTGGCACTGATTGTGGCCGAAGGTTCATTTCCTTTGCCTTTTCGAGATCCGGCCTACGATTGCACTAGTTGTTAGGGCCAGCAGTGCAACTTTAGCCTAGATCAGACTCATTTTTCTGTGGCACTGGTTGTGGCCGGAGGTTCATTGCCTTTTACCTTTTCGAGATCCGGTCTGCAGGCTCATTTTTCTCTAGCACTGGTTGTGGCCGGAGGTTCATTTCCTTTGCCTTTTTGAGATCCAACCTGCAATTGCGCTGACTGTTGGGGCCAGCGCCACAACTTAAGCCCGAATCAGGATAATTTTTCTCCGGCACTTGTTGTTGCTGGAGGTTCATTTCCTTTGCCTTTTTGAGATCCGGCCTGCAATTGCGCTATTTTTTGGGGCCAGCGCTTCAACCTTAGCCTAGATCAGGCTCATGTTTCTTTGGCACTGGTTGTGGCCCGAGATGCATTTCCTTTGCCTTTTCGAGATTTGGCCTGAAATTACACTGGCTGTTAGGGCCAGCGCTGCAGCTTTAGCCTGGATCAGTTTCATTTTTCCCTGGCGTTGGTTGTGGGCAGAGGTTCATTCCCTTTTCCTTTTCCTTTTCGAGATCCGTCCTGCAGCAACTTTAGCCTGGATCAGGTTCATTTTTCTCCGGTACTGGCTGTGGCCGGAGGTTCATTTTCTTTGCCTTTTTGAGATCTGGCCTGGCATTGCACTGATTGTTAGGGCCAGCGCTGCAACTTTAGCCTGGATCAAACTCATTTTTCTTTGGCACTGATTGTGGCCAGAGGTTCATTTCCTTCCCTGCACTTGCCATTCCTAAATAAACAAGCGATATACAAAAAAAGAACAGGGGCGTAGGTCGGGATTTCCTCCGGATCATACGCTTTTATGGGCTTTCAAGAGGTTTGATACTTTCAGGAACCCCATCTCGTCTGCCCGTCCTGTCAAATTGTTTGAAAGAAGGTATTATGCATACATAAATCTACAATAACTTAAATGTAGTACCTTCTCAGGTTAGCTATATTCTGGGTTCAGGGAATTAGCCTTCCATTCATCGTCTCCTTTTTGTATGCTCATTTCCCCAGTACCTCGGTCACTTTGTATGGGCCCTCTCATTCTACATCCAGCTTCTTCTTACCCTGGGCTCGACTTGCTTCATTATTTCTTAGTGCTAAGTCCCCCACTTTTAACGATCTTACCCTCACCCCGCTATTATAATGTTGTTCCATCCAAGACTTGTACGCCGCTTCTTTCAGTGCCACTTTGTCCCTGAGCTCATCCAGCTCATCCAAGCTTTCCCTGAAAGCTTCTTCATTCTCTTCCTGACATATTGGTTCAACTACTCTCTTGTTGGGAAGTGCTATTTCTGGAGGAATAATAGCCTTGGTTACGAAACACAACATGTATGACAATTCCCCTGTGGCGGTCCTTGGCGTAGTTCTGTATGCCCACAACACACTCACT